>JAPKLX010004101.1:0-10340 GCA_026898415.1 Leonotis leonurus | reverse complement strand
ATAGTGATCTGGATTTTACACGAGGAAACAGGTTAACATACAGACCATCTAAGTGTGTTTCGAAAGACCATCATCAACACTAATCTTTAGGGTTCCCAACAATTTCCCCCTTGTTGATGATGTCGAAACCACACTTTTACAAAAGGATCCTATCAGCATAATACAGATCGGTCTGGTCTGGTTTTCCAGTTTGATCAGATTACGTTATTAAGTTTATAACGTTTAAGGATATTTTTATATGTGTTCTGGACAATAAAATGTTGTCATCAGAAACTCAAACTGGATTCATATATTTATAGAGTCAAAGAGAGTTTTACAAATATCCAAAACAAGAATGAGAAAGTGCAGATCATAAAAGATAGAAAATGAAAAGACTATCTGCTCTTTCTTTTCTCCTCCTGTTGTTTCTTCAATTTTGCTCTGGTCTCGTCAGAGATGAGCTGAACACTTTCATACACTCCCTCTCTTACTCTAATGTAATCTGGATCTTCAGCATCCACTTTGTACCCTCTGTTTTCTGCTAGCTGGTTTATGAAATTTAGCAGAAATGTCTTGTCAGGGAGGTCTGTCCCGGGAATAGTAGGACAGGTCCTGAACTCCCTTTCTGGAGCAGTTATCTGGACTTGGGCTTTAGCAGCAGCATCTCTGATCTCTCCCACCAAATCCTTTGCATCATTCTGCTCTAGGTAAAGGTTGAATGCTTCATCTGTTGTCCCCTCACAGTAAAGAGGTTCTTTTAGGAAATAACGGCACATTATAAATCCATACTTCAATCCTTCATATCCCTCCTTCAGATGATCTGGGACCCAGTTGGTCTCTCCCTGTTTTGTCAAAGATCTGCGTATGGGAGCAGAAGAGAACCAACTTGATCCAGCTTTTCTCTTTTTCTTGGGCGGTTGGGATGAGCTGGTTGGAGTGAAGGTTTTCTGCGCTTGGAATGAGGGTGGGGTGGCAGTGCTTGGTCGATCTGTTGTAATAGCTGGTTTCTTTGTAGTTGATACACCAGATCCAGACAAGCTCTTCTGTTTCTTCTTTTCTTGCGCAGCAGCAGCAGATGGCATTCTCTTTCCACTCCCTTCCCCCTTTTCGACATCAATGAAGGATTGAATGAATGTCTTGAGAGAGGTGACTTCGTTTTTCAGCTCAGCGATCTCCTTAGCAGATTCAATTCTGCTAGACAGCAGCGAGGTGATGTTGAGATTGGAATCATTGATCTGCCTCTGAAGAAAAGTCTGTGTTTTGGCCAGATCAGATTTAATCTCTTCTTGAGCTGCCTTGATGTCTGCTGTTTCATCAAAATAAGATTTGAGCAGAGTGGATGTTGGATATTGCAGATCGCGTAGCTTCCTTTCAACAAAGTTTTTGCCGTCTGTTTCGAATTGTCTGAGTAGCAGTCTGGTGTAGGAGTTGGCTTCTTTGACTATGTCTGCTGTGAGACCATCAGTCTGCTCCTGGACAATGGCATGTACCATGTCTTTCTCTTTGGCTGCAAAGGCACTGATGATCTTGTACATTTCCTTCACTTTGAATTCTGTAGAAAACAGATTCTGATCAATCTGTGCCTTACGTTCTTCAGCGGCAGCTCTGTCATCATCCATTTTCTTGCTTATCTCTTCAAGTTTCAAGCGACAGATGCGCCTCAGATCAGTGTCGACCTGGTTGACATGAGATTGCAGATGGTCGTTGAATTCTGTCAGTATGCGTGTGGCTTCATCTTGGACCGTGGTCAGCGTTCCATACATATACTGATCCACCTTCTTGCCAATAAGATCTCTGATTTGAACATTAGATAGGGATTGATGCTGGTCCATCAATATATCTTCCATGGTGAATGTTTGTACATGTATATTCTGGGCAGCTGCAACACCAGGAGTGATGATGTCATTAGTAAGCTCGCCTCCGATGTTCTGTCCAAGGAATTCTGCTTTTGCTGGTTCTCCCTTGGTTGATGCTGGTGGAGTAGTGATCTGCTCACCAGTGTCAGTCATGACCTGGTCTGTAGATGTTTCTGTTAGTGCTGCATCCGGTTGATGAGCATCAGATGGGGCATTCTCATCATCGTCTTTATCCACAACGCTGTCATAAAATTGTAATTTCCCAGCTTTCTCATAAATCTCTCTAAGATTGATCTGCAGCTTCTGAGCTTCGAGCTGGGCAATGGCAAGAATGGATTGTGAGAAACTGTCTCTTAGCTCAGTAACTGAAGAGACTTCAAAAATGTTCAGCAGTGTGGCTTCCTCTGCCTTGAGCTGATCAATCGATCTGATTTTAAGAAGCGCATCTAAGACATAGAACTCCTTGTCTTTAATCAGCAATAGCAATTTGACCCTTTTTGCTGCATCATAGCTCTCTGGCGTGAGCTGGATGCCTGGAAATGTGTTAAGCACGGCTCTATCTGCTTCAGCTTCAATCATCTTCACCACAGATCGTGCTGTGTTCTTCTCCACATCTTCATCAGAAGATTCGATTTCTTCTTCTTCCTCCTCATTGATTTGTTCCAGAGGCTCAGCAGATGATGAACTTATTGTGTGAGCGGGGGAGAAATCCCTGGTCTGGTCTGGGTGTACTGCTGTTAGAGGCTCTACTTCCTCTGGTTCATCAACCAATACAATATTTTCTTCCTCAACCTCCTGTTGAGGGAGTGTGGTTTCCTGTGCTGGTTCTGGGCTCTGTTCTGTCTCAGCCAATTTTTGAAGCTTTCGTCGTTTAGGTTTTGGTGGTTGGGCTGCTGTTGATATATCAGTTTCAACCGAGCTGGCTCTCCTGGTTGTTCTCTTGGTAGGAGTTTTCTCTGTTTGCTTCTCCTTAGTTGTTTGAGATTTTGTGGAGCGATCTGCTGGACCAGAAGGAGGGATCCAAATAGGATTTGAACTCCCCATTTCCATCAGAGCTCTGAAGACTACAGGATCTTTAGCTCTGGCAATCAAGTTTGCTGAAATGCCCATTGACATTTCCAGCTGATGCTGATCCTTTGGAAAATGCTGCCTGGTGTTGAATTCAACCATCGTATCCCACTGATGTTGAGGGAAGAATGACTCAAGCATAAAGCTTATCTTTGTTGAATGACGCAGGCTGCTTCTTTTTACTTCAATGCCAGGAGAGCTGCCTTTCACAAATAAAATCATTTTGGCCTCCTTTGCCAACAGATCGTACAAGATCCTGCTCCAGTTGACTGGCAGATTAAGAACCACGGCGGCCATTATCCTGAACTTCTCGGGGGTCACCTGGTCATAGGATCCATTGTGATTTAAGAAAATCCTCTGTACGAATTCAAAAACGATTCTGAACTCTGGCGCAAGAAGTGCACGGACAAACATCCTGTTGGTGTAATGGATGGGGACTGTCATGACCATTTCCACAGCTTCTTGCAGCTGTTCTGCGGTAATCTCTCCAAGGTCAAGTCCCTCATCCTTCACCTTGTAAGCAGCGTTGATGATGTTGATGACATTATAAGGTGTGTTGCTTACTGTATTTCCTTTGCTCACCCTGATGGTGGCCTCATCTCCACCTCTCTCTCCCTGCCACGAGAGGTAGAAGGCAGCAACTTCCTTGGGTAGGAAGTGCACAGGGTGTGAGGATATAATCTTGTGGAAACCTTTGCACTGACGAACGAGATCAAATGCCTTCTCCAGTTTATGAAACCCGAAGGTATCAAGAACCGCAAAAAGGTCTTGGTGAATATAAGGTTTCAGATAGGTTGCTTGTTCCAGAAAAGCAGACGATTTGGGAGCCATTTTTGCTAAAAAGAGAGAATTTTGCAAGAAAGAATTTTGGGAGGCAGAAAATTTGCTAAGTGTTTGAAAAAGGTTTGTGAGCGTAAGTGATACACGAACCGCCTTATCAGTCTATATACGCGAAAGAGAAGATAAACTAGGTAATAAAATATTGAGAAATTCTTCCCTTTTTACAGCTTTCCCGCCTTTCCATGTACTAGGTTTTCTACCCATAGTCGCCTCTTCTTTTCGTATGATGCACGCGCTATGATCGAACGGTTATGAGATGGCGCGTTATTTTTGATGCAATCTTTTATCTCCCTTTTTCTAGATTTGGTAGATATTTTTCTCGATCACGTCTCCCAATTACTGCATGCAATCATCAAAAATAGATGATTTTGAAATCTAATGTTAGAATAGAGATAATTAGTCGCCGTATATAGTTGACCTTTCCCCCTTAACCAAGTAATGGAATAATAATTAATAATAAATATTAATCCACGTGTCATTGGGTAATCTGGTTGAGGTCAATCTGGTTGAGCGTCTGTTAATCACTTTCTGTTCATGATATCTCTTATCTTTCTGGTTGAAGCTTTTCTGGTTCAACTTTCTGTTAAAGTTTAACTAACTTCACTTTGAGACTTGCTGGTTTGAGACTCTCTGGTTTAGCTTTCTGCCTTTGAGACTTGCTGGTTTTGAGACTCTCTGGTTTAGCTTTCTGCCTTTGAGACTTGCTGGTTTTGAGACTCTCTGGTTTAGCTTTCTGTCTCTGTTCAATCTGGTTGCTTTTTAGTAATTCCTGGTTGGAATTTTATTTAATCTGTATTGACATGTGTGTTAGTGATCTGGTGTTAGTTCCCTGTAGGAATTTCTAGTGATCTGGATCATGATGATCTGTTTTTGTTTCCCTGTAGGATTTTATCAATCTGGATCATAATGATCTGGTTTAGATCAATCTGGTTTAGATCAATCTGGTTAGATCAATCTGGTTAGATCAATCTGGTTTAGATCAATCTGGTTCTATCCTCAAGATTTAAGAGTCCTAGCTTTCCACAAAGCATCTTAAATCTTTCTTCTGGTAATGCCTTAGTGAGGATATCTGCTCTCTGAACTTCAGTATGTATTTTCTCAATCTGTACATGTTTTCTTTCAACATGATCTCTTATGAAGTGATGCCTTACGTCAACATGTTTGCATCTGGTGTGCAGCACTGGGTTCTGTGTAATTGCTATAGCACTTGAGCTGTCACAGAAAATTGGTATTTCCTTGACATCAATCTCATAGTCTTTAAGCTGTTGTCTTAACCACAGTATTTGTGCACAACAACTTCCAGCTGCCATATATTCTGCCTCTGTAGTTGAAGTGGCAACTGATGTCTGTTTCTTTGAGAACCAAGAAATCAGTTTATTCCCTAAAAACTGACATGTACCAGATGTTGACTTTCTGTCCAGTTTACATCCAGCATAGTCTGAATCAGTATATCCAGATAGCTCAAAATTGTCTTCACATGGATACCATAATCTTATATGGGCTGTTCCCTTTAGATATCTTAGTATCTTCTTAGCTGCTTCCATGTGAGACTCTTTGGGATTTGCTTGATATCTAGCACATACTCCTACTGCATAGGTAATGTCAGGTCGACTTGCAGTTAGATAGAGTAATGATCCTATGATCCCTCTGTATTGTGTAATATTTGCTGGTTTTCCTTCAGGATCTGGACCAATTTTCCCATTGGTCTGCATTGGGATTTTCACTGGATTACTGTCTTTTAATCCAAACTTGGCTAGCAGATCGTTGATGTATTTAGTCTGATTAATAAAGATACCATCTGGTAGCTGCTTGACCTGCAAACCTAAAAAGAAACTCATTTCTCCCATCATGGACATTTGATACTTATTTTTCATAAGTTCAGCAAATTTGTCACACAGATAGGTAGATTGAGATCCAAAAATGATGTCATCTACATAGATCTGGACTAAGAGAATGTTTTCTTTGACTTTGATGATGAACAAAGTCTTGTCAACAGATCCTCTTTTGAATCCAGATTCTAGTAGGAAGGTAGATAAGGTCTCATACCAAGCTCTAGGGGCTTGTTTTAGACCATAGACTGCTTTAGCTAGTCTGTATACTTTCTGATCTGGATCTGCCTCTTCAAATCCAGGTGGCTGTTCCACATATACTTCTTCTTCAAGAGTACCGTTGAGGAAGGCACTTTTGACATCCATCTGATATACCTTGAATTGTCTGTGAGCAGCGTATGCTAAGAACAACCTTATTGCTTCTAATCTGGCTACTGGTGCGAATGTTTCATCGAAATCAATGCCCTCTTGTTGATTATAGCCTTTAGCTACTAATCTGGCTTTGTTTCTGACTACTTCACCATTCTCATCTCGTTTGTTTTTGAACACCCATTTTACACCTATTACACCTTGGTGTTTGGGTCTGTCCACGAGATACCAGACTTCATTTCTTTTGAACTCATTGAGTTCTTCTTGCATTGCTGTTATCCAATCTGCATCTTGAAGTGCTTCATAAGCATCAGATGGCTCCATGCGAGAGAGGTAACAGCTCAACAATGCACTTTCTCCATGCATTCTTCTAGTCTTCACACGATCTGATGGGTTCCCAACGATCTGTTCTGGTGGATGATCTTGTATCCATCTTCTTCTCCTGGTTATTTCTTCATCAGATAACTCAGGATCAGGTTGATCTGTTGGTTCCTCAAATTCAGGGTGTGCTGTTGTCGTAGCATGAAATGGATTCTCATCTGGGCTTTCTTCTGGATGTTGATCATCATTTGTGGTAATTGTATCATTGACTTCTGTTGATGATCTGTTCTCATCCAGGTTAGGTAGTAATATTCCCCCTTGCTGTATGATCTCCTCAGCAACAGGTTGAGTGATAATTTCTTCATCCTCACTCCTAGAATTCCAGATAAGAACATCTTCTAGTAATAGATCATTCATCCTTCTGGTTGTCACCTGATTGTCTGTCTGCTTTTCATCTGGTGATCTGTACTCAACAATAGACTCATCAAAAACAACATGAGGTGTTACTTCCACAATATGAGAATTCTTATTGTAAACTCGATAAGCTTTACTGATATCAGAATATCCTAAGAATATTCCAGGGTCAGTTTTGCTATCAAAAGTTTTCAACTGAGATTTCCCATTATTGTGTATGTAACATAAACAGCCAAAAGTTCTAAAATAGGAGATCTTAGGCTTTCTGTTGTTCCATATTTCATATGGAGTCTTTCCATGTCTGAGTGTGATGGATGATCTGTTTTGAGTATAGCAGGCTGTGTATATAGCTTCTGCCCAGAATTTCTTCGGTAGATTTGTAGCATTAAGCATCGTGCGAGCTGCTTCTTTGAGTGATCTGTTTCTTCTCTCAACTACTCCATTCTGTTGAGGAGTTCGAGCAGCAGATGTTTGATGAGTGATTCCCATCTTGTTGCAATATGCTTCAATCTTCTGGTTGAGAAATTCTGTTCCTCGATCTGTTCTGATAGAGGTTATACTCATCTCTTTCTGTTTAGTGATTTTGTGTAGAAAGTCAGGGAGCTTGTCTAGAGTCTCTTTCTTTTTCAACAGAAAGATGACCCAAGTGAATCTTGAGTAATCATCTATGATTACCAAAGTGTACTTTCTCCCATTGATACTTAGTGGTTTGACTGGTCCAAACAGATCAAGGTGTAACAGCTCTAGTGTCCTTGATGTTGAGTAAGCTGTTCTGCTTGTAAAGGATGATCTGGTCTGCTTTCCAGCTTGACAGGCATCACAGATATGATTTTTATCATACACCTGATCTGGTAGTCCTTCTACTAACCTTTCCTTGGCAATCCTGTTGATTGATTTGAAATTAAGATGACTTAATCTCTTATGCCATAACCAGCTTGTTTCTGATACAGTCTTAGTGACTAAGCAGGTCTCGATCTGGTTTGTCCACTGGACAATATATAACCTATCCTGCAGTTTACCGGTAAGGAGTATTTCATCTCCTTCCTTATTCTTCACCAGACAGTTGTTAGTATCAAAAACAATCTGATTACCATTAGCACAAAACTGACTTACAGAAAACAGATTGTGACTAAGACCCTCTACGTATGACACATTTGTGATAGTAGTCTTGCCTACTCTGATGTTTCCATACCCTCTGGTATACCCTTTTGAATTACATCCAAAAGTGACCTGTGGGCCTGGTTTCTCTATGTAATCTGTCAGTAGGTTCTTGTCACAAGTCATGTGTTTTGAACAGCCACTATCTATAATCCAGATAGTTCCTCTTGCTATCTTACTCCTTCTTGCAGTTCTTTGATCCTGCAATTAATCACACTTAGCTACCCTTTCAACGTTTGGGTGCTTGATTATTAGCAAACAATCCTTTTCGAATCCAGAATATTCTAGGGTTAGGAACAGCAATATAGCAGGTAATGATGTTTCCCTCATTATCTGTTTTAGATACAGAGTGTATTTCAGATGGATGAAATCTCTCTATCTTATCATTCTTCAATCCTTTCTTAACAGGTGCTGTCCTGTTGACATTATTGTTTGGTGGTGTCCTGTTGACCCTTTTGTTGTAAACCTGATCTGGTTGTGTGTAGTAGGCTGGTTGTCCCCTTGTTTGATGATATTGTCTATTCTTTGCATCTTTTATGATCATCTTTTGAGGATAACCTTTTTTGTTTTTCAAGTCCTTCACTTGATCTGGTATCTTCTTCCTTTCTGGTACGAAGTTTATAGTTCCTGAAGATTTTTCTGAGTGACCTGGATATCCTAATCCAGATGTGCCCTTTTGTTGCATATTGATTAGCAGTTTGGCACGCTCATCACTCTTGTATATCATTTCCTTTCCTTTCTTGATCTTTTCTTCAGCAACATTGTTTCTGGTAACCAGATCCTTGACTTTTGAGTTAAGAGCATGGATCTCACTGTCTTTACTCTTGATTTGCTCTTCCAGATCAGTAATCTTGGCAACAAATCTAGTGTTTGCTGAGCTTAGAGTCTGTTCAACCTTCTTTAATCTGTCATTCTCTTCAACTACTTCTTTGAACAGTCTTTTGATGCTCGAGTAGCTTTGGAACATCTCGTCTATTTCTTTCCATGAGTATTCTGCTTGATCTTCACTTTCCTGTTTAAGATCACTATCATTTGAGGAATTTGAATAGCATGAATTTACCTCAACTTCATCTAGTCCATTGTCCAAGCCTACATAGCATTCATTCCAGCTTTCTTCGTCGTCAGCAATGAAAGCCTCATCATTTTCTGATGAACTGTCTGAGAAATGACTTGAGCTGCTTGAGTTCTGTTCAGCTATCATGGCTTTGCGCTCATTTTTAAGCTTTCGATCTCTTTTAGCTCTCAGTTCCTCTCTTTGGCTTCTGGACAGATTGGGACAATCTGTTTTGAAGTGACCTGTTCTGCCACATTCAAAGCATGTGTAATCTGTAGAGCTAGAGGTCTTTGTTGTTTTAGTAGTCTGCTGTTTAGATTCATTCTTGTCATCTGATCGATCATTGTTATACTTCCTGTTGAAGTTCCTCTTGTTATCCTTGTAGAAGCGTCTGTATTTCTTTGATCTGGTTTCCATTTTATCCATTCGTTTAGCTATCATTGCAAACTCTTTTAAGAGTTTGTCATAGCCTTTCTCTTCGTCTGGAGTAGTAGACTCAGAAGGATCATCTGGTTTGCTCTTCGCTTTGAAGGCTACCTCTTTGTCCTTCTTTGAGCTGCTTTCTGCCTTTTTGGACAGATGATCTGGTCCTCGAATTCTTTGAATGTCACATTCATGACCTTCGAGATGATCAAATAAGGCTTCAGTAGACAGATCATTGAAGTCTGCTCTTAGGGGTTGCATTGCAGCGTAGATCTCCCAGCTTGGTGGAAGTGCTCTAAGAACTTTCATGTTCTTCTCCCTTTGAGTATATTTGTTCTTTTTGAACGCAGATATCTCTAGAAGAATTCCAGTGAATCTCATGTTCATCTGTTCTATTGTCTCCCCTGGTTTCATTTTGAATTCATCATATTTGTTGCAGGCTAGAGACAGTTTGTTCTCGATCATCACTTCAGATCCAAGCGCCAGGTCTCTCAAGGCTTCCCACATCTCTTTGGCTGTATCAAGATCTTGGATCTTGGCCAGATGTACGCCTTTGACCGTGCTGGAAATGATCCCTTTGGCAAAATCATCGAGATTTGCCTCTCTTCTTTCTTCGGAGGAATATTTTCTGGGATCTTTTAGGACAGTTTCTTTGACTGCTCCTGTATCTGTGATGCGAGTGGTCTCTTCTGTGATTGCCAATGGCCCTTCTTCGATTACTTTCCACATCAAGCAGTGATGGGCTTTGAGACACATTTTGATTCTGAAACTCCATTCTCTATATCCTTGGATAGAGAATTCTTCACAAGCCCTGATTACAGATGATTCCATAACAGATAGTATGCACGTGTATGAAAAAGGTTTTCCTAGATCTATTCAAGTAGACCACGCAGGTTTTAACCTTGTGAAACAAAACAATGGTCAGTTTGAACCACTGCTCTGATACCACTTGTTGGTCCCGAAAGAGCAAGGTTTGGTGTATGGGGGGGGAATACACCAAATACTAACTTTTCAGTTTACTTGACAATT
>JAPKLX010003104.1:0-11586 GCA_026898415.1 Leonotis leonurus | reverse complement strand
TTGCTAATCCAAGCTTTCTTATATTCTAAGATTGCTTAAACCTTATTAATTAAAAACAAAAACAAGAAAACCTAAAAAGTTGGAATTGGTGTATTCCCCCCCATACACCAAACTAGCTCTTTCGGGACCAACAATTGGTATCAGAGCAAGGTTCATTTTGACCATTGTATCTGTTAACACAGGAGGTTTACTCTGTGTGGTCTTCTTGAATAGATCTTTGAAAAACGTTTTCACTGCATAAAGCACTTGCATTATACTAATCATCTATCTAAGTCATGGAAGGACAGATGGCTCGTGCATGCGAAGATTTTTCCATTGCAGGATATGAAGATTGGAGCTTTCGACTTGAGATGTGTCTTAGGGCGCATCACATCAAGATGTGGTCAGTCATCACAGATGGACCAATCAAGATAATGCACAAACATTCAGCTGAAATTAAAGATGGTACAGGACCAACTCCAACTGTCGAAATAGTTGAAAAGGAGAAGGACATTAATGATTACACAACCGAAGAAAAGAAAGAAGCTGGCCTAGATGACTACGCCAAAGGATTAATCTCAAGCACAGTTAGAGGCATCTATCTAGCCAAAATTCGACGTCTCAAATCTGCAAAAGAAATGTGGGACGTGCTTAGAGACATCAGTATGGGATCGGACGTGATTCAAGAAAACAAACTGTCCATTGCGTGTAATAAATATGAAGAGTTCAAAATGAAGCCAGGAGAGACGGTAGCTCATATGAAGAACAGATTCACTGAGATTATAATTGAGATAACTGCCATCGACAAGAACAAGTATACTCAACGTGAGATGAATCTCAAAATCATTCGTGCTCTACCTGCCAACTGGGAGATATACTCAGCCATGCATCCCATGATGCCAGAGTTCAACTCTTTAACCACAGATTCTCTTTTTGATTTATTAACTGGAAATGAATACGAAATTAATCGTATTCATGGATCTACTAACCCCTCGTCTAGCAAACCATCTGTTGCAGGGAACAAAGATAAAGAAACAGCTTTTAAGGCAAAGCTAAAAGAAAAGGAGATAGTGAAGAAATCTCAACCTGTAGTCGTAGTAAAAGACGCATCAACATCAGAAGATGAAGACTATCCCTCAAAGAACTATTTTGAGGAATATTCTCTTATGGCTAAGAGATTTCAACGAATGGAAGTGAGAGCAAACAAGTACAAACGCCTGTACAAGGACAATAATCGAAGCTTCAAAGGAAGAGATCGATCTGGTGATCGACCCGATAGGAAGAGTGAGGTAAAACCAACTTCCTATGTTAAAGCTGACCTGTCGGAATACTCTTGTTTTAAGTGTGGCAGGAAAGGACATTTCAAGACGGACTGTCCAGACATCACTCAGGCTGAGAGAGAAGAGTTGAGAAGCAAACGCGATCAAAAGCTTAAAGAGCAACGGAAGGCAATGATTGCTGAAGAACAATCTACTTCTAAACACTTCTCCGACAGCTCGACCGAAAATGACGAAGCATTCATGGCAAACGAACTTGACTTTGAATGGGATGAATGCCTCATGGGCCATGACAATGGATTAGACAACCTTGAGGTAAATTGTCAAGATTCTACTTCTAATCATCCTATTTATGATTCTGATAATGAAGAAGAAGAAGAAGAGGTAGAAGAAGAGGACGAACTGTCCATGGAAGATTTCTCTAAGTTAATGGAAGATCACGCAAGACTGAACAAGATGTTCAAACATGCGATTAAAGAAAACGGGAGAATGGCAAACACCATACAAGAAATGAAGAAAGTGAGTGCTTCATTCAATGAAAGAGAAACAGCGATGCTTTTTCAAATCAAAAACAAAAGTGAAGAAGTCTATGCTCTCACTGCGAAGATCTCGGACTTAATTGGAAGAGAATCTTCAGCCAACAATAAGGTGGATAACTTGAATGTGATGCTAAACTATTACATTCACAAAAAGTCAGACAGAGTTCACCTCATCAATGACATGCAAAAGAGAGCATCAGATCATGGAGGAATAGGTTTTGACGGAGTTGACAAAGGACCATCAAAAGGAAAGTTTGTCAAAGAAAAGGGAAAGGACAAGGTGGTAAATCTAAATAATCAAAATCCAAGACAGCCTCAAGCCATCTTGGTAAAACAACAACTCAAGTCTCAATCTCTACCTCACGTTCAAAAGAGGTATTCTACACATGGAGTTGGATATCAACAAATGAAGCCACCTGTCCTCCAACATCAAAGAAATACTCAACAGCGACCTGTTCCCCTACATCAACGGAGACAACAGCGAACTGTTGATATGATATCTAAATCAGTAACACCACCTGCTCCAAGGAAACACGCTACATCAACTCAACCACCTGCCAAACGAAAACAGATAGTATACATCGATTTCAGTGGCAGACAGATCAGACCCTCTCAAAATGTTACTATTATTAGACAAATTTGGGTTCCAAAAGGAACATTGTCTACTAACAAAGCACCCTCATTCAGTAGGGTAGCTAAATAAATTTTCATTGCAGGATAGGAGATTGATGAGAAGAATGCAGACAGCTCGGGGCGCAGTATGGATACTTGACAGCGGATGCTCTAAACATATGACGTACTGCAAAGACTTGTTAACCAACTACAAGGAGTGCATTGGACCAACTGTTACCTTTGGAGGAAACTCAAAGGGTTATACAAAAGGTTATGGTGATCTCCAAGTTGGTAACACCACTATTCTTAATGTTTCATATGTTGAGGGACTAAATCATAATCTATTTTCTATTAGTCAGTTTTGTGCTAATAATAAGAAAGTAGAATTTACTGCTAACAAATGTCTAGTCAAGAATTTGGAAGGAGAAGAGATTCTTCTTACCGGGGTTTTGCAGGACAGGTTATATATTGTGCAATGGGACGAACAGATTGAAACATGCCTTGTAACAAAGTCAAATGCAGAAAACAGCTGGTTATGGCATAAACGGCTAAGTCACTTAAACTTCAAGTCTATCAACAAACTGGTGAAAAACAACCTGGTTGAAGGACTACCTGCTCAAACCTATGACAAAGATCATGTGTGTGAAGCTTGCCAAGCAGGAAAACAAACAAGAGCTTCATTTCCAACTAAAGCAGCTCACTCCACCTCAAGAAATCTAGAACTTCTTCACCTTGACCTTTTTGGACCTGTATCTCCATTAAGTGTAAACGGTAGAAAATATACTCTTGTAGTTATAGATGATTTCTCTAGATTTACATGGGTTATTTTCATGTACAAGAAAAGGGAGACTTTGGAAAAGCTGCCTGACCTGCTGAACAGATTATCAAATCAGAAGGCAACATCCATCGTCACAATTCGATCTGATCGAGGAACTGAATTTATCAATCATATGATTGAAGCCTACTGCTCAAAGATGGGAATTCAACATCAAACTTCTGCAGCTAGGACACCTCAACAAAATGGAATCGTGGAAAGGCGAAACAGATCACTTAAGGAAGCAGCTCGAACAATGCTCAACGAAATCAATCTTCCTAAGAAGTTCTGGGCTGAAGCAATAAACACTGCCTGCTACACGCAAAATCGATCTGTCATCACTCTACGCCACGGAAAAACTCCATACGAAATATGGAATAACAGGAAGCCTCGAATAACTTACTTTCGATCTTTTGGATGCAAGTGTTACATTCACAACAATGGGAAAACACAATTAAAAACATTTGATAGCAAAACTGATCAAGGAATTTTCTTAGGATATTCTGACATCAGTAAAGCTTATCGTGTTTTTAATAAAAGAACCCTTGTTGTGGAAGTAACACCACATGTTGTTTTTGATGAATCTACCTTTGAGGTTTCAGGAACAGATTGTGCTCCCTCAAAGGATGGATATTCACCTACAACTTTAAGAAACTCCACAGATCGACTGATTGAGGATATACTTATTTGGAGTCCACGTAAAGGAGAAGAGGAAGAAAGCATTGATCAACATGCTGTAGAATTACTACATGAAGGGGGAACAGATCAAGGGGGAAACACATATAACGAAAGCTTACAATCACCTGTTGTTGAGCTACCTGTTCAAGTTCAAGAACAGCTACCTGTTCGAGTTCAAGAACAGCTACCTGTTCGAGTTCAAGAACAACCACCTCCTGTTCCCAACACTATAAATAACCTTGAAAATCTTGATATTAATACTGATACATTATTTGATGTTCCTATCACAGATCATCCAGAATTCAATAATCCACCTGATGAACTAGAAATTGAAGTAACTGAAGAAGAAATGAAAAGGCGAAGAAGATGGGTAGATAGCCATTCATCTGATCTCATTGTTGGGAACCCAACAGATAGAGTCAAGACAAGAAGAATGCATGGTGAAAGTGCATTACTTAGCTGCTATCTGTCTCATACAGAACCCAAAGATGTGGACGAAGCCTTACAAGATGCTGATTGGACTAATGCCATGCAAGAAGAGTTAAATGAATTTAAAAGAAATGATGTATGGTATTTAGTGGATCGACCTAGTCATCAGGGTGTGATTGGAGTCAAATGGATTTACAAGAACAAGAGAGATGAAACAGGTGAAGTGGTGAGAAACAAAGCAAGGCTAGTCGCTAAGGGATATTGCCAACAGGAAGGGATCGACTTTGATGAAACATTTGCTCCTGTTGCACGACTAGAAGCTATCAGATTGTTTCTGGCCTATGCTGCATATAAACGCTTCAAAGTATTCCAGATGGATGTAAAAAGTGCATTCCTCAATGGAATCTTAGAAGAAGAAGTTTATTTGGAGCAGCCACCTGGTTTTGAAGAAGGAAATGAAGACAAGGTGTACAGATTGATCAAAGCCGTATATGGTCTAAAACAAGCTCCTAGAGCTTGGTATGAGACTCTGTCCACCTTCTTGTTACAATCTGGATTCAAGCGAGGATCAGTGGATAAAACCTTATTCACAATCAAAGTCCAAGATCATATCCTTTTAGTTCAAATTTATGTTGATGACATTATTTTTGGATCAAAATGTGAATTCATTTGTAACAAATTTAGCAGGCTCATGCAGGAAAAGTACAAGATGTCCATGATGGGAGAAATGAATTTCTTCCTAGGACTACAAGTCAAACAATCTAATGATGGGATCTTAATCAATCAATCCAAATACATCAATGATCTCATCACAAAATACGGAGTAAAAGACAGCAAACCAGCGAAGACACCTATGCAAACAAATGGACAGATTGGTCCAGATGTGCTTGGAAAAGCAGTTGATTCAAAACTGTATCGTGGTATTATCGGATCATTATTGTACTTAACTGCTAGTCGACCTGATATTACTTTTGCTGTTGGTGTTTGTGCTAGGTACCAAGCAAATCCAAAAGAGTCTCACATGGAAGCAGCTAAAAGGATACTTAGATATCTCAAGGGCACTACGGAAATTGGCTTATGGTATCCATGTGATGACAACTTTGAACTAACTGGGTACTCAGATTCTGATTATGCAGGTTGCAAACTTGATAGGAAATCAACATCAGGCACTTGCCAATTCCTTGGAAACAAACTCATCTCGTGGTTCTCCAAGAAACAAACATCTGTTGCAACTTCAACAACAGAAGCTGAGTACATGGCAGCAGGTAGCTGTACAGCACAAATCCTATGGCTAAAACAACAACTCAAAGACTATGAAGTCAACATGGAAGCTGTTTCCATATTTTGTGATAGCTCAAGTGCTATAGCCATTACCCAAAATCCAGTACTCCACACCCGCTGCAAACATGTTGATGTTCGACATCACTTCATACGAGACCACGTAGAGAGGAAGAACATCAAGATAGAGAAAATTCATACAGAAGTGCAGCGAGCTGACATTCTCACAAAAGCATTGGCAGAAGACCGTTTTAAAATGCTATGCGGAAAATTAGGTCTCGTTAACCTAATCGAAAAAGGTACAAGTGTAAACAACAGATTGTAAATGGTACAAAACGATCGGTTGTTGCACTTAAAATTACTTCTCATTAATAACAATAGATAGAAGAAATTTGTCGAGACAGATAATAATTTATCGTCAACAGCGAACTGTTGAAGAACTCATCAATCTGTAACAAGAAAATTTTAATTGTTTCTTACTAACTGCTTGTCTTCAAATACCCGCCGTCTAGCTACTATATTGAATCACTTTTCACTATCTGTTCACTATCTGTTCTTAATAACAGCTAGCTGTTATGATCCATCAAGGGGGAACAGCTAGATGTCATGCAAATTACTATCATGAACAGAATATGTCAACAGCGAGCTGTTGATTACAGTCAAGAGTCATCACTATCTGTTGAAGGTAGAAAGATGTTGAACCAAGGCAACATGCTTCACAAATGAAATCAACAGCGAGCTGTTCTAAAGCAAAGCTGCTCTACAGTAAGCGGTTGAGGGACCAACAGCGAGCTGTTCCAAAACATTCACTATCACTATCTGCTAGCTCAACCAAGGGGGAATTAAATTCAATTCATTTAATTTTTACCTTTACATATTTATGTCTAATGAGTAATAGGTTAAATAATGCCAATCGTCGAGTGTCAGAAAAAGTGGAAGAAAAAGAAAGCGCATTTTATGAAATGTCCTCGGTTACAGCATCGAAGCAATGATGTGACTTTTTGGATGACCAAAACGATGGCGTACAACATCCGATTGAAGTTGAGCGGGAAAATATTTATCTAAGGGAGTAATCTCAACCGTAGAATAAAATATTTGATTTATAAATTTAAATCCGTGCGTTGATTATCTTCTTATATATATGTGTATAGAGACAACTGCTATCATCCTTATTCTTCTCTCTCACAAAATCGCCATTGTTAAACCAACCGAAGCTTTCTGCAAACCAAAATCTTATTCTCTCTCTCAAAGCATCGTTCAAAGCTCCTTTCTAAAAATGACTAACTCCGACGCTAGTACCTCACCATCCAAAGTTGATTCACCTATTTCTGCATCTCAAATGCTTCATACAATCGAAGCTCGTCTTTCTCCTGAACCTAGAGCAATACTAGATCATCATGGATTCACTGTCCTTGATGACTTATTTGAAAAGATTCAAGCATGCTCAGGTTGCAATTTGTGTCTAGGACTACATGAACTAGATTTCAGTTTGTCTTATTTTTTGATATGCTCGTATATATATATGAAGTTTGATTATTCATTCTCTCGTTTCATATAAATCTTCAAAATCTCAAGTTTCTAGCATGATTTGGACTGATATTACATGATCCTATGTTATTAATGTTTCAAATAAGCTTGAATATATTTCACTGTTCACTACATGGTTTATCGCCTAAAAACAGGCTGTAAGTGTTCGCTTAAATGTCTAAATATCTAAAAACACTATCTGTCCCAATACAATATTGTTGTGGTCACTATCTGTCTAAATGTCTCGCTGTTGCTTCACATGTTCATCTTGAACAGCGAGCTGTTTACCCCTATAATTCATTTCTAACCCAACATTTTGTGAATTTGGTTAGGATTTCACAAAATAATCACGAAGGAACCAAGATTTTACCTTCCTCGCCAAGTGGCATACTTTTACTGCACTTGGATGGAGGAGGAAAGCGAAGAATACACAGTTGAGATTCGTACGGGAAAAGGAGAAACTACACGCTCATCTGTACTTGATATGATTCTTAATACTTACAATCTGGTGGATGAAGGGGAGTTGCTGGAAAACATCACACACCAGCAGATAGTGGAAACAGTAAACAGGATAGTAGCAAAACCGATGAGATGGGACGGGAAGGCGTTCAACAGGGGAATCATGCTACCTGTCTATAGGTTGCTCTTGGATTATGTACAGCGAGTGTTTCTAGGACATCAAGGAACATTTGACGCTGTGACACCAGTGAAGCTTAGAGTAATGACAGCTGTGCTCCACAACCTGGACATCAACTGGAGCAGGGCGCTGTTAAAATTAATAAGTGATGAAGAGAAGCAGGTGGATATGAAACAAAATGAGAATGGACAATGCATTCACTTGCATGTCAAACGACCCCTTCGTTTGTCTACTAAAATTAGCACAATCATTGATGGCTTCTTCAACAAAGATTCATGGAACAGATCGATTGAGTTTGGCCAAGATGCTATTTTACCCAAGTCTAGACATCAGGTAGAGATGTCTCTTGGTATAGCTGCTCAGATTTTTGGTAAAATAACAGATGAGTCACTTAGAGATGAAATGATACTTGTTGGCAAGTCCAACAGTGAGTGGGAGGTCCCTGCTAAGAAGGCAAGGACAGTGGGTGAAGCTGCGGCAGCACAGGCCGCTGTTGAGAAGCAAGGAAAAAGGAAAGCAGCAGGGGAAGCTAGACTAGCTGCTGAGAAAAGGAAAAAGACAGCCAAGGCATCACCTGAGGCGATTAAGGAGAAAACTGCAAAGGCAAAACATTCCAAACCAACAGCAAGACAACTCATTGATGAGTTAGATGAGACAGATCAGGATGAAACGATACACAATGTTGAACCACTCAACACCATTTTTCCAACACCTCAACCACCACCTGTTCAAGAAACAAGAATGCCCGCTGTTGCAATTCACATTGAGTCAGAACAGGCCGCTATCGACAAGGCAGAAGCATTGAGAGGAGCACACATGCTGTATGAACAGATGAAGGAAACTGCAGCAATATCTGTTCAACAGTCGATGCCTGGGATTTCTCTCACACCCTCCACATTGGAAATGGCCATAAAGCTTCAAGTTTATCTTACTATTCGAGACAGCCCATTCTACATCTTGGAAGCAATTTTCCTGCTGTTCACCATCAGTGATCTCAAAGTTGAAGAAAATAAGCTTACTGCTTATTTTGGATTTCTCGATATCCCAGATGCAAGGAAATTCTTTCGCACCTATGTTCTCACAAAGATGAAGGAAGAAGCAGCCAAACTCAACTTCGATCTTGCTCCCTACTATTCCAACGAGCAAGAACTTTACTCTCTGGCTGTTGACCTTCAGTCTTTTGACTTTCAATCTGCACCTATAGTTGGAACATCATCTGCAGCAGAGAAAGATTCCACTTTACAGCTAACTGCTAACATTGAAATGGAGGAGGAAGAGGCACAAGTGAAGGACCTAGGGAATGAGAAAGTGGAAGAGACAGCTGAAGTCTCAATGGCAGATGAAGTCCAAGTTAAGATACAGACTGCTGTGGAGAAGGCCATTCAAGAGGCAAATGAAAGATTTAATGAAGCGCACAATTCTCTATCTGCTGATTTGAACAAAAAGATAGAGGAAATTCGAAAAATTCTTGATGAAAACAAAGCAAAGAACGACAGCGAGCTGTCCCAACTCAAGAAAGAATCAATTGATGAAAGCGAGAAGAAGCTATTGGCAGCTGGTGAATTGATGTGCAAGAAAGTAAGAGAGGGAGTGGAGAACCAGTTCTCAGACATGGAAAAAACCACAATTCCATCTGTGGTCCAGAAAGTACTCCCTGCTATGCTCAGAGAACAGCTGCCTGCACATATCAAAGGAATATTACCTGCTCAGGTCACTGCTCTTAAATTAGCATCAAAAGATGAAATGCTCAAAGTGCATGAGTCTATCAAAGGAGTGAAAAAAATGAACAGCGACCTGTCAACCAAACTTGACAATAACTTGCTCGGGGCTACAAAGAAAATGGAAGAAGTCACAGGCAATATCACTACCTGTCTCCAACACAAAGAAGACATGGAGAAGAAATTCAAGGAATTGATTGAAGAGATTTCTTCCCTCAGACTCATCATCTCTAAGGATTTTGATGATGTCGAAAAGGGGGAAGGAAAGGAAGGAAAGAAGGAAAGGCAGGTAGTGGTAGTGAAAAAGAAGCCTACTGAGAAGAAGCTTGCTCCTGCTGCTCGTTCTAAAAAGCTAAATCCCAAACAAGCAGCGGAGGCAAGACAGATGCAAAAGGAGAGAGAAGAAAAGGAGAGAAAATTGAAAGAAGAGGCAGAAGCTAAAGCAGCAGCAGAGAAGAAAAGGAAGGAAGTCTACAGCGAAGAAAACTTAACTTCGGATATGGTGCTTGCTGGCTACAAACATGATGAGATAGAAAATGAAGAATGTCGAAAGCTATTTCTAGCAGATAGAGAAAAGCAGCAAGCAATAGAAGAAAAATACAAGAAGGATGAGGCTGGCTCACCTGTGGAGGAAGAAGAGTCAACAAACCCAGTTTTCAAATTTTTTGAAAAATACCAACTCAAAGATGCTCAAAATCTTACCTGGCTACATTCAAAGAAAGCAGCAAGATGGAATCAGCTGATTAAAGAGTTTGTGATTCAACACTACTATCTGATGGATGAAGACACACAAGGTGGTAATGTGGATGAATTATTTAAAGAATTCCTAAAGCAGCACAAGAATCAAACATTCGTGGAATATCTCTTCAGACAATCTTCCATGCAAAATCATCCACTAGCTGCTCCAAAGAAAACTACACTTTTGTATCCAAGCATTGAAGGGACCACAGAGGTAGATCACACAAAGATAATTAATCACATCAATCACGCTGCTCAACAGATGGGATATCCAATTGACTTTAATGACAAAAATTACAGAATGCTATTCAATGGCATTTATGCTAGTTTTGGAGTCCCATCACAGCTAAGGAGAAGGGAGATGGTAGAAGAAAGGAGGGCACAGATGGCTGAGCTTCTAAAGAAACAATCTGCTGATCAAAGCCATCCTCCTAAATGAAGTTTTTGTATTTAACGTTTCATTCAATATTGTAACAGCGAGCTGTCAATTCTAAAATATCTGTATCTGTAATAACAGCAATTGCTATGAATGAAAAGGTTGAAGTGTTTTGATTCTAAAACAACCTGATGACAATAACTCCTTGTCCAGGCAATGTTTACACCTGTTACTTAATGCTTTATAATTTTGCATTTACTAACTGTGGTTTCAACACAGGAAAATTGTGAAGTGTGGTTTCGACATCATCAAAAAGGGGGAAATTGTTGGGAACCCCACAAGTTTACATTGTTTTGATGATGCAATTCGAAACAACACTTAGTTAATTGTCTTGTAATTAATGTCATCTGTTAAGGAATATGCTAAATTATAAAAAGAAGCAGATAGTACAGTTTTTACTATCTGTGTTATTCTTGATAAAAGCATTCCTGGACACATTAGTTATAAATGTTCTACATTGATTCGTATTTATCTCAGCGATCTGTTACTAGTTTAAGGACAGGTAGCTGTCATTACTTGTGTAGTATTTTATTTATGATCTACATGTTTTGATCTTAGCCTTCACTTCTGTTTAAATTAAAATGGAACAGATCATGATCCACTATCTGTCCACTCTTTACCTACTGTACTTAGTGAAAGAAAAGACAAACAGCGAGCTGTGTGAAAGACAAACAGCGAGCTGTGTGAAGAGAAAGCAGCGAGCTGTGTGAAGAGAAAGCAGCGAGTGATCAAGTTTGACAGCGAGTACTCTTGGTTACAAACAGCTAGTGATCAAATAGCATGAACAGCGAATGGAAGCAGACAGTGATCAAACAGCTAAAGAGACGTCAAACAGCTAGTGAATCTACAGCAAGCTGTGTGAAGTATGAAAGAAGAAGAAACAGCTAGTGATCCAAGAAGGTGAAACAGCTAGTGATCCAAGAA
>JAPKLX010003669.1:0-10787 GCA_026898415.1 Leonotis leonurus | reverse complement strand
TTCGAATAACATCATTAAAACAATATAAACTTGAGGGGTTCCCAACAATTTCCCCCTTTTTGATGATGTCGAAACCACACTTCACAATTTTCCTAAGTGTTGAAACCACAGTTAGTAAATGCAAAATTATAAAGCATTAAATAACAGGTGAAAACATTGCCTGGACAAAGAGTTATTGTCATCAGGTTGTTTTAGAATCAAAACACTTCAACCTTTTCATTCATAGCAATTTCTGTTATTACAGATACAGATATTTTAGAATTGACAGCTCGCTGTTATAATATTGAATGAAACGTTAAGTACAAAAACTTCATTTAGGAGGTTG
Organism: Leonotis leonurus; assembly: GCA_026898415.1. Classification (NCBI taxonomy): domain Eukaryota; kingdom Viridiplantae; phylum Streptophyta; class Magnoliopsida; order Lamiales; family Lamiaceae; genus Leonotis; species Leonotis leonurus. The sequence goes on along the minus strand of JAPKLX010003669.1, from coordinate 10,462 downwards.
GCTTTGATCACCAGATTGTTTCTTTAGAAGCTCAGCCATCTGTGCCCTCCTTTCTTCTACCATCTCCCTTCTCCTTAGCTGTGATGGGACTCCAAAACTAGCATAAATGCCATTGAATAGCATTCTGTAATTTTTGTCATTAAAGTCAATTGGATATCCCATCTGTTGAGCAGCGTGATTGATGTGATTAATTATCTTTGTGTGATCCACCTCTGTGGTCCCTTCAATCCTTGGATACAAAAGTGTAGTTTTCTTTGGAGCAGCTAATGGATGATTTTGCATGGAAGATTGTCTGAAGAGATATTCCACGAATGTTTGATTTTTGTGCTGCTTAAGAAAATTTCGGAAAAGCTCATCCACATCTCCACCTTGTTCCTCCTCATTCAGCAGATAGTAATGTTGAATTACAAATTCTTTCATCAGTTGATTGAATCTAGCTGCCTTTGTGGAGTGTAGCCATGTCAGATTTGCTGGATCCTTGAATTGATATTTTTCGAAGAATTTAAACACAGGATTGGTTGGCTCTTCTTCCTCCACAGGCGAGCCCTCTTCATCTTCCTTATCTTTCATTGCTTGCTGCTTCTCCTTTTCTGCTACGAACAGCTTGCGAAATTCTTCATTTTCAATTTGATCATGTTTGTAGCCAGCGAGCACCATTTCCTCCGTAATAGTTTCTTCGCTGTATACTCCTTTTCCTTTCTTTGCAGCAAGAGCTTTTGCCTCTTCTGCCTTCTTCCTTTCCTCCTCTCTCTCTCTCTGCATTTGCTTAACCTCTGCTGCTTGCTTGGGATTTAGCTTTTTGGATCGAGCAGCAGCCTTCTTCTTCACAACCACTGTCTGTCTTTCTTTCTTTCCTTCTTTTCCTTCCCCCTTTTTGACATCATCAAAATCCTTAGATATGATGAGTCGGAGGGAAGCAAGCTCTTCTTTCATTTCATTGTATTTCTTCTCCATGTCTTCTTTGTGTTGAAGACAGGTAGTGATATTTGCAGTCGCTTCCTCCATCCTCTTACTTGAACCAAGTGCAAACGATTCTTGCTTCACAGACAGGTCGCTGTTCAGCTTCTTCATTTCTTTGATGGCATGTTGAATTTTCAAAGCATCATCTTTGGACGCAAGTTTGAGAGCATTGATTTGAGCAGGTAGTATCCCTTTGACCTGTGCAGGCAGCTGTTCGTTGAGCATAGCAGGGAGTACTTTCTTGATCACCGATGGAATTGTGGTCTTTTCCATATCTACAAACTGTTTTTCCACTCCCTCTCTCACTGTTTTGCACATGAGTTCACCAGCTGCCATCAGTTTCTTCTCAGATTCATCAACTATTGTTTTCTTTATGTGGGACAGCTCGCTGTCTGTCTTTGTCTTAGCTTCATCAAAAATTTTGCGAATGTCATCAATCTTTTTGTTCAAATCTGCAGATAAGGAATTGTGAGCAGCATCAAATTTTGCTATAGCCTCTTGAATAGCCTTTTCCACAGCTAGCTGTTCCTTTTCTTTATCTGCACCTTCCTTTGCATCTTTCGCTCCTTCATCCTCCCTGGTTCCCTCATCCATTATTATTGTTTCAACCCTTGCCTGTGCTTCTTTCTCCACATCTTTGACAGATGGCTTAGCAAGCACCATGGCAGATGAAAAATCAGCAGATTGAAAATCAAAAGAATGAAGGTCAACAGCCATATTATACAGATCTTGCTCATTTTTGTAGAATGAGGCAATATCAACATTAAGCACAGCTGCCTCCTCCTTCATTTTTGTAAGTACGTAAGATCGGAAGAATTTGCGTGCGTCGGGTATGTCGATGAAACCAAAATAAGCAGTGAGCTTATTTTCCTCAATCTTCAGGTCGCTCAGTGTAAACAGGAGGAAAATGGCTTCCAAGATGTAGAATGGGCTATCTCGAATGTTGAGATAGAGTTGGAGTCTTTTAGCCATTTCCAGTGTAGATGGAGTGAGTGAAATACCAGGCATTTTCTCCTCAACATCTGCTGCCGCTGTCTCCTTCATCTGCTCATATAGCATGTGTGCTCCTTGCAGAGTTTCCTGCTTGTCGACAGCGGGCTGTTGGGATTCAATATGAATAGCAACAGCGGGCATACTGGTTCCTTGAACAGGTGGTGGTGGAGGTGTTGGTAGAATTGTTGTGATTGGCTCAGCATCAAAAATTGTATCATCAAGCTCATCAATGAGTTTACGAGCTGTTGGTTTTTCTTGTTTCTTCTTTTCCTTCTCCTTCATTACCACAGGTGATGCCTTGGTTGTCTTCTTCCTTTTCTCAGCAGCTGGTCTTGCTTCACCTGCTGCCTTCCTCTTTCTTTGCTTCTCAACAGCGGCCTGTGCAGCTGCTGCTTCACCTACTGTCTTGGGTTTCTTTGTTGGTAACTCCCATTCACTGTTGGATTTGCCAACAAGAATCATTGCCTCTCTAAGTGACTCATCTGTCACTTTCCCAAAAATCTGAGCTGCTATACCGAGAGACATCTCTACCTGATGTCTAGACTTGGGTAAAATAGCATCTTGGTCAAACTCAATCGATCTGTTCCATGAATCTTTGTTGAAGAAGCCATCAATGATTGTGCTAATTTTAGTAGACAAACGAAGGGGTCGTTTGACATGCAAGTGAATGCATTGTCCATTCTCATTTTGTTTCATATCCACCTGCTTCTCTTCATCACTTATTAATTTTAACAGCGCCCTGCTCCAGTTGATGTCCAGGTTGTGGAGCACAGCTGTCATTACTCTAAGCTTCACTGGTGTTACAGCGTCAAATGTTCCTTGATGTCCTAGAAACACTCGCTGTACATAATCCAAGAGCAACCTATAGACAGGTAGCATGATTCCCCTGTTGAACGCCTTCCCGTCCCACTTCATCGGTTTGGCAACAATCATGTTGACTGTCTCCACTATCTGCTTGTGTGAGATATTTTCAAGTAACTCCCCTTCATCCGCCAGATTGTAAGTATGAAGAATCATATCAAGTACAGATGAGCGTGTAATCTCTCCTTTTCCCGTACGAATCTCAACTGTGTATTCTTCGTTTTCCTCCTCCATCCATGTGCAGTAAAAGTATGCCACTTGGCGAGGAAGGTAGAATCTTGGTTCCTTGGTGATTATTTTGTGAAATCCTAACCAAATTCACAAAATGTTGGATTAGAAATGAATAATAGGAGTAAACAGCTCGCTGTTCAATATGAACAAGTGAAGCAACAGCGAGACATCTAGACAGATAGTGTTTTAGTTATTTTGGCATTTAAGTGAACACTTGCAGCATGTTTAACAGTGAAACATATTCAAGCTATTTGAACCATTATTAACATAGGATCATGTAATATCAGTCCAAATCATGCTAGAAACTTGAGATTTTGAAGATTTATATGAAACGAGAGAATGAATAATCAAACTTCATATATATATACGAGCATATCCAATAAAAATTTAAAATCAATTTTATGTAATCCTAAACACAAATTGCAACCTGAGCATGCTTGAATCTTTTCAAATAACTCATCAAGGACTGTAAATCCATGATGATCTAGTATTGCTCTAGGTTCAGGAGAAAGACGAGCTTCGATTGTATGAAGCATTTGAGATGCAGAAATGGGTGAGTCAGCTTTGGATGGTGATGTACTGGCGTCGGAGTTAGACATTTTTAGAAAAGAACTTTGAACGATGCTTTGAGAGAGAGAGAATAAGATTTTGATTTGCAGAAAGCTTCGGTTGGTTTAACAATGGCGATTTTGTGAGAGAGAAGAATAAAGATGATAGCAGTTGTCTCTATACACATATATATAAGAAAATAATCAACGCACGGATTTAAATTTATAAATCAAATATTTTATTCTACGGTTGAGATTACTCCCTTAGATAAATATTTTCCCGCTCAACTTCAATCGGATGTTGTACGCCATCGTTTTGGTCATCCAAAAGGTCACATCATTGCTTCGATGCTGTAACCGAGGACATTTCATTAAATGCGCCTTTCTTTTTCTTCCACCTTTTCTGACACTCGACGATTGGCATTATTTAACCTATTACTCATTAGACATAAATATGTAAAGGTAAAAATTAAATGAATTGAACTTAATTCCCCCTTGGTTGAGCTAGCAGATAGTGATAGTGAATGTTTTGGAACAGCTCGCTGTTGGTTAGCAGCTTTGCTTTAGAACAGCTCGCTGTTGATTTCATTTGTGAAGTATGTTGCCTTGGTTCAACATCTTTCTACCTTCAACAGATAGTGATGACTCTTGATTGTAATCAACAGCTCGCTGTTGACATTTTCTGTTCATGATAGTAATTAGTATGACTTCTAGCTGTTCCCCCTTGATGGATCATAACAGCTAGCTGTTATTATTAACAGAGCGAACAGATAGCAGCTAGCAGATAGTGAACAGATTGCGAACAAATATCAGCTAGATAGATAGCATTGAAAACAAGCATTTAGTGAGAGAAAAAAAATGAAATGTTCTCGTTACAGATTGATGAATTTTACAACAGCTCGCTGTTGATGAGACATTGCTATCTGTCTCGACAAATTTCTTCTAGCTGATGTTCTAGATGAGAAGCAATTTAAGAGTGTAACAACTGATTGTTTTGTACCATTCACAATTTGTTGTTTACACTTGTACCTTCTTCGTTTAGGTTAACGAGACCTAATTTTCCGCATAGCATTTTAAAACGATCTTCTGCCAATGCTTTTGTGAGAATGTCAGCTCGCTGCACTTCTGTATGAATTTTCTCTATTTTGATGTTCTTCTTCTCTACGTGATCACGTATGAAGTGATGTCGAACATCAACATGTTTGCAGCGAGTGTGGAGTACTGGATTTTGGGTGATGGCTATAGCACTCGAGCTATCACAAAATATGGGAACTGTTTCCATGTTGACTTCATAGTCTTTGAGTTGTTGCTTTAGCCATAAGATTTGTGCTGTACAGCTACCTGCTGCCATGTACTCAGCTTCTGTTGTTGAAGTTGCAACAGATGTTTGTTTCTTGGAAAACCATGAGATGAGTTTGTTTCCAAGAAATTGGCAAGTGCCTGATGTTGATTTTCTATCTAGTTTGCAACCTGCATAATCAGAATCTGAGTAGCCAGTTAGTTCAAAATTGTCATCACATGGATACCATAATCCTATTTCTGTTGTGCCTTTGAGATATCTAAGTATTCTCTTAGCTGCTTCCATGTGAGACTCTTTTGAATTTGCTTGGTACCTAGCACAAACACCAACAGCAAAAGTAATATCAGGTCGACTAGCAGTTAAATATAATAAAGATCCGATAATACCACGATACAATTTTGAATCAACTGCTTTTCCAAGCATATCTGGACCAATCTGTCCATTTGTTTGCATTGGTGTCTTCGCTGGTTTGCTCTCTTTTACTCCGTATTTTGTGATGAGATCATTGATGTATTTAGATTGATTGATTAAGATCCCATCTGTAGATTGTTTGACTTGTAGTCCTAGGAAGAAATTCATTTCTCCCATCATGGACATCTTGTACTTTTCCTGCATGAGCTTGCTAAATTTGTTACAAAGGAATTCACATTTTGATCCAAAAATAATGTCATCAACATAAATTTGAACTAAAAGGATATTATCTTGGACTTTGATTGTGAATAAGGTTTTATCCACTGATCCTCGCTTGAATCCAGATTGTAACAAGAAGGTGGACAGAGTCTCATACCAAGCTCTAGGAGCTTGTTTTAGACCATATACGGCTTTGATCAATCTGTACACCTTGTCTTCATTTCCTTCTTCAAAACCAGGTGGCTGCTCCAAATAAACTTCTTCTTCTAAGATTCCATTGAGGAATGCACTTTTTACATCCATCTGGAATACTTTGAAGCGTTTATATGCAGCATAGGCCAGAAACAATCTGATAGCTTCTAGTCGTGCAACATGAGCAAATGTTTCATCAAAGTCGATCCCTTCCTGTTGGCAATATCCCTTAGCGACTAGCCTTGCTTTGTTTCTCACCACTTCACCTGTTTCATCTCTCTTGTTTTTGTAAATCCATTTAACTCCAATCACACCCTGATGCCTAGGTCGATCCACTAAATACCATACATCATTTCTTTTAAACTCATTTAGCTCTTCTTGCATGGCATTAGTCCAGTCAGCATCTTGTAAGGCTTCATCCACGTCTTTGGGTTCTGTATGAGACAGATAGCAGCTTAGTAATGCACTTTCACCATGCATTCTTCTTGTCTTGACTCTATCTGTTGGGTTCCCAACAATGAGATCAGATGAATGGCTATCTACCCATCTTCTTCGCCTTTTCATTTCTTCTTCAGTTACCTCAATTTCTAGTTCCTCAGGTGGATTGTCGAATTCTGGATGATCTGTGATAGGAACATCAAATAGTGTATCAATATTAATATCAAGATTTTCAAAGTTATTAATAGGGTTGGGAACAGTGGGTGGTTGTTCTAGAACTGGAACAGGTAGCTCAACAACAGGTGGTTGTGAGCATTCGTCAGCTGTGTTTCCCCCTTGATCTGTTCCCCCTTCATGTAGTAATTCTACAGCAGGTTGATCAATGCTTTCTTCCTCTTCTCCTTCTTTACGTGGACTCCAAAGAAGTATATCCTCAATCACTCGATCTGTGGAGTTTCTTAAAGTTGTAGGTGAATATCCATCCTTTGAGGGAGCACAATCTGTTCCTGAAACCTCAAAGGTAGATTCATCAAAAACAACATGTGGTGTTACTTCCACAACAAGGGTTCTTTTATTAAAAACACGATAAGCTTTACTGATGTCAGAATATCCTAAGAAAATTCCTTGATCAGTTTTGCTATCAAATGTTTTTAATTGTATTTTCCCATTGTTGTGAATGTAACACTTGCATCCAAAAGATCGAAAGTAAGTTATTCGAGGCTTCCTGTTATTCCATATTTCGTATGGAGTTTTTCCGTGGCGTAGAGTGATGACAGATCGATTTTGCGTGTAGCAGGCAGTGTTTATTGCTTCAGCCCAGAACTTCTTAGGAAGATTGATTTCGTTGAGCATTGTTCTAGCTGCTTCCTTAAGTGATCTGTTTCGCCTTTCCACGATTCCATTTTGTTGAGGTGTCCTAGCTGCAGATGTTTGATGTTGAATTCCCATCTTTGAGCAGTAGGTTTCAATCATATGATTGATAAATTCAGTTCCTCGATCAGATCGAATTGTGACGATGGATGTTGCCTTCTGATTTGATAATCTGTTCAGCAGGTCGGGCAGCTTTTCCAAAGTCTCCTTTTTCTTGTACATGAAAATAACCCATGTAAATCTAGAGAAATCATCTATAACTACGAGAGTATATTTTCTACCATTTACACTTAATGGAGATACAGGTCCAAAAAGGTCAAGGTGAAGAAGTTCTAGATTTCTTGAGGTGGAGTGAGCTGCTTTAGTTGGAAATGAAGCTCTTGTTTGTTTTCCTGCTTGGCAAGCTTCACACACATGATCTTTGTCATAGGTTTGAGCAGGTAGTCCTTCAACCAGGTTGTTTTTCACCAGCTTGTTGATGGACTTGAAGTTTAAGTGACTTAGCCGTTTATGCCATAACCAGCTGTTTTCTGCATTTGACTTTGTTACAAGGCAGGTTTCAATTTGGTTATCCCACTGCACGATGTATAACCTGTCCTGCACAACCCCGGTAAGAAGAATCTCTTTTCCTTCCAAATTCTTGACAAGACACTTGTTAGCTGTGAATTCTACTTTCTTATTATTAGCACAAAACTGACTAATAGAAAATAGATTATGATTTAGTCCCTCAACATATGAAACATTAAGAATAGTGGTGTTACCAACTTGGAGATCACCATAACCTTTTGTATACCCTTTTGAGTTTCCTCCAAAGGTAACAGTTGGTCCAATGCACTCCTTGTAGTTGGTTAACAAGTCTTTGCAGTACGTCATATGTTTAGAGCATCCGCTATCAAGTATCCATACTGTGCCTCGAGCGGTGTGCTTTCTTCTCAATGATCTCCTATCCTGCAATAAAAATTTACTCAGCTACCCTACTGATAGAGGGTGCTTTGTTAGTAGACAAAGTTCCTTTTGGAACCCAAATTTGTCTAACTACAGTCACATTCTGAGATGGTCTGATCTGTCTGCCACTGAAGTCGATGTATACTATCTGTTTCCGTTTGGCAGGTGGTTGTGTTGTTGCAACGTGTTTCCTTGGAGCAGGTGGTATGGTCGATTGAGATTTGGAATTAGCAGTTGGCTGATGTCTTCTATGGTGTTGGGGAACAGGTCGCTGTTGATGAGCTTCCTGTCTTTGATGATGGTAGACAAGTTTTCTCTGGTTGAATGGTGGAGGAGCTCGCTGATGGTTGTCTTGTTGAGCAGGTTGATTTATCCTTTGAGCAGGTGGTTTTCTTTGATGAAAACCAATTCCTTGTGTAGTGAACCTTTGTTGTTGCTGTCCTTGATCCTTGATCAAGATTGCTTGCGGCTGTCTAGCATTATTGTTGAGGTTTACTACTTTTTCTTTTCCCTTCTCCTTGACAAAGTTTCCTTTAGGTGGACCTTTGTCAACTCCATCAAATCCAAGTCCTCCATGATCTGACGATCTCCTTTGCATATCATTGATGAGATGAACTCTGTCTGATTTTTTGTGAATGTAATAATTAAGCATTACACCAAAATTCTCCGCCTTGTTGTTCGCCGACGATTCTCTTTCAATCAAATCCGAGATTTTAGCATTAAGAGCGTAGACTTCTTCACTCTTGTTCTTTATCTGCAGAAGCATTGGCTTCTCTCTATCATTGAATGAAGCACTTACTTTCTTCATTTCTTGTATGGTGTTGGCCATTCTTCCGTTTTCCTTAATGGCGTGTTTGAACATCTTGTTCAACCTTGCATAATCTTCCATTAACTTAGAGAAATCTTCCATGGACAGGTCGTCCTCTTCTTCTACCTCTTCTTCTTTTTCTTCTTCATTATCAGAATCATAAATAGGATGATTAGAAGAAATAGAATCATGACAATTTACCTCATGATTGTCTAGTCCATTGTCATGGCCCATGAGACATTCATCCCATTCAAAGTCAACCTCGTTTGCCACAAATGCCTCGTCATTTTCGGTTGAGCTGTCAGAGAGATGTTTGGAAGCAGATTGTTCTTCAGCGATCATTGCCTTGCGTTGCTCCTTGAGCTTTTGATCGCGTTTGCTTCTTAACTCCTCTCTCTCAGCTTGAGTAATGTCTGGACAGTCCGTCTTGAAATGGCCTTTCCTGCCACACTTAAAACAAGAGTATTCTGACAGGTCAGCTTTAACATAGGAAGTTGATTTTACCTCATTCTTCCTATCAGGTCGATCACCAGATCGATTTCTTCCTTTGAAGCTTCGATTATTGTCCTTGTATAGACGTTTGTATTTGTTTGCTCTCATCTCCATTCGTTGAAATCTTTGAGCCATTAGAGAGTACTCCTCAAAATAGTTCTTTGAGGGATAGTCCTCATCTTCTGATGTTGATGAGTCTTTTATTGTGACAACAGGTTGAGATTTCTTCACTATCTCTTTTTCTTTTAGCTTTGCCTTAAAAGCTGTTTCTTTATCTTTGTTACCTGTAACAGATGGTTTGCTAGAGGGAGAGTTAGTTGAACCATGAATACGATTGATTTCATATTCATTTCCAGTTAGTAAATCAAATAAAGCGTCAATGGTTAGAGAATTGAACTCTGGCATCATGGGATGCATTGCCGAGTATATCTCCCAGTTGGCAGGTAGAGCACGAATAATTTTGAGATTCATCTCACGTTGAGTGTACTTGTTCTTGTCGATAGCAGTTATCTCAATTATAATCTCAGTGAATCTGTTCTTCATATGGGCTACCGTCTCTCCTGGATTCATCTTGAACTCTTCATATTTATTACAGGCAATGGACAGTTTATTTTCTTGAATCACGTCCGATCCCAAGCTAATGTCTCTAAGCACATCCCACATCTCTTTTGCTGATTTGAGACGTCGAATTTTGGCCAGATAGATGCCTCTAACTGTGCTTGAGATTAAACCTTTGGCATAGTCATCTAAGCCAGCTTCTTTCTTTTCTTCGGTTGTGTAATCATTAATATCCTTCTCCTTTTCAACTATTTCAACAGTTGGAGTTGGTCCTGTACCATCTTTGATTTCAGCTGAATGTTTGTGCATTATCTTGATTGGTCCATCTGTGATGACTGACCACATCTTGATGTGATGCGCCCTAAGACACATCTCAAGTCGAAAGCTCCAATCTTCATATCCTGCAATGGAAAAATCTTCGCATGCACGAGCCATCTGTCCTTCCATGACTTAGATAGATGATTAGTATAATGCAAGTGCTTTATGCAGTGAAAACGTTTTTCAAAGATCTATTCAAGAAGACCACACAGAGTAAACCTCCTGTGTTAACAGATACAATGGTCAAAATGAACCACTGCTCTGATACCAATTGTTGGTCCCGAAAGAGCTAGTTTGGTGTATGGGGGGGGGGGGGGG
>JAPKLX010003813.1:0-10605 GCA_026898415.1 Leonotis leonurus | reverse complement strand
TCGTGCATAAGTATCTCTCTAGTTTTGATTGATACTTGTGACTCGTTTTCCACGAGTATAAAGAAGCAGAGTATCATAGTAGTGGATAATCTGGTCTAGATTTGACCAGATCGTGGACGTAGGGATTTCCCGAACCACGTTAAACGACTGTATGCTTTACTTTCATGCATACTTATTTTCAGTTGTTTATTATTCTAACCCTATGCACTATCACATACAAATCTGCATCTCAATCAATCTGTATAACTATCTGGATAATCTCTAAGGTTTTCTAAACAAGAGCAATCATTATCCACCATTATTCCGCACTCACTCAACACTCAGAAAGTAATAAGATCACTCTTATTATTAGCTAAGTGTTTTCACTAAGAGAGTAATCTGTTTGGACTAAAACTGCTATCGATCTGCACATCGACCTGTCTAGTCATCTACCGAGCAATTTCTTATATAGAATAGCTTGAAATCTCTATTAACTTGTCAAGTAAACTGAAAAGTTTGTATTTGGTGTATTCCCCCCCCCCCCATACACCAAACCTTGCTCTTTCGGGACCAACAAGTGGTATCAGAGCATTGGTTCAACTGACCATTGTTTTGTTTCACAAGGTTAAAACCTGAGTGGTCAACTTGAATAGATCTAGAAAAACCTATTTTCATTCACGAGCATACTATCTGCTATGGAGTCATCTGTTGTCAGGGCCTGCTAAGAATTCTCTATCCAGGAATATAGAGAATGGAGTTTCAGGATGAAGATGGCACTTAAAGCCCATTACTGCTTGATGTGGAAAGTAATCGAAGAAGGGCCATTGGCAATTACAGAAGAAACTACTCGTATCACTGATACATGAGTGGTCAAAGAATCTGTGCTAAAGGATCCCAGAAAATACACTTCTGAAGAAAGGAGAGAAGCAAATCTTGATGACTTTGCCAAAGGGATCATCTCCAGCACGGTCAAAGGCATACATCTGGCTAAAATCCAAGATCTGGATACTGCCAAAGAGATGTGGGAAGCCTTAAGAGACCTAGCCCTAGGATCTGAAGTAATGATTGAGAACAAGCTGTCTCTTGCCTGCAACAAATATGATGAATTCAAAATGAAATCAGGCGAGACAATAGAGCAGATGAAGATTAGATGCACTGGAATCCTCCTTGAGATATCTGCATTCAAAAAGAACAAATATACTCAAAGGGAAAAGAACATGAAAGTACTCAGAGCTCTTCCACCAAGCTGGGAGATCTATGCTGCAATGCAACCTCTTCGTGCAGACTTTAATGAATTGTCCACTGAAGCCTTATTTGATCACCTTGAAGGTCATGAGTGTGACATTCAAAGAATTTGAGGACCAGATCATCTGTCCAAAAAGGCAGAAAGCAGCTCGAAGAAGGACAAAGAGGTAGCCTTCAAAGCGAAGAGCAGACCTAATGATCTTTCTGAGCCTACTACTCCAGATGAAGAGAAAGGCTACGATAAACTTTTAAAAGAGTTTGCGATGATCGCCAGAAGAATGGACAAAATGGAGATCAGATCGAAGAAATATAGACGCTTCTACAAAGATAACAAGAAAAATTTCTATAAGAAGAATGACAATGATCGATCTGATGACAAGAATGAATCCAAGCAACAGACTGCAAAAAAAACAAAAACCTCTAGCTCTCCAGACTACACTTGCTTTGGATGTGGCAGAACAGGTCACTTTAAACCAGACTGTCCTGATCTTTCCAAAAGCCAAAGAGAAGAACTAAGAGCAAAGAGAGATCGAAAGCTCAAATATGAGCGCAAGGCCATGATAGCTGAACAGAACTCAAGCAGCTCTAGTCATTTCTCAGATAATTCATCAGAAAATGATGAAGCTTTCATTGCTGATGATGAAGAAAGTTGGAATGAATGCTATGTAGGACTAGACAACGGCCTAGATGAAGTTGAGGTAAATTCTTGCTATTCAAATTCCTCAAATAATAACGATCTGGAACAGGAAAATGAAGATGAAGCAGAATACTCATGGGATGAAGTAAACGAGATGTTCAAAAGTTATTCGAGCATCAAAAGGCTGTTTAGAGAAGTTGTTGAAGAGAATGATAGACTAAAGAAATCAGAGGAAATTTTGAGGACTGCAAATACACAATTTGTTGCTAAAATCAACAATCTGGAAAAACAGATCAAGAGCAAAGACTGTGAAATCCATTCACTTAATTCAAAAGTGAAGGATCTGGTTATAAGAAACAACGTTGCTGAAGAGAAGATGAAGAAAGGTAAAGAGATGATCTACAAAAGTGATGAACGTGCTAAACTGCTAATCAATATGCAGCAGAAGGGCACATCTGGATTAGGATATCCAGGTCACTCAGAAAAATCTTCAGGAACCATAAACTTTGTGCCAGAAAGGAAGCAAATACCAGATCAAGTAAAAGACTTGAAAAACAAGAAAGGCTATCCTCAAAAGATGATAATAAAAGATGCGAAGAATAGGCAATATCATCAAACAAAGGAACAACCTGCCCACTACACAGAAACAGACCATCTTCACAAGGCAAATGTCAACAGGACAAAAATTATCAACAGGACAATCCACAATAAGATGAACTTTAACATTGCTGAAACAGAACGATTTCATACATCAGAAATTCTCTGACTATCTAAAGTTGACAATAATGGGAATATCATTACCTGCTATATTTCTGTTCCTAACCCTAGAATATTCTGGATTCGTAAAGGAATATTTGCTAATAATCAAGCACCCAAACGTTGAAGGGTAGCTAAGTTTGATTAACTGCAGGATCAAAGGACTGCAAGAAGGAATAAGGTAGCAAGAGGAACAATCTGGATAATAGATAGTGGTTGTTCAAAACACATGACCTGTGACAAGAACCTACTATTAGATTATATAGAGAAGCCAGGACCTCAGGTTACTTTTGGATGCAATTCAAAAGGATATACCAGAGGATATGGGAACATAAAAGTTGGCAAGACCACTATCACAAATGTATCATATGTTGAGGGTCTTAGTCACAATCTGTTTTCTGTAAGTCAATTATGTGCTAATTGTAACCATATTATTTTTGATACTAATAACTGCTTTGTAAAGAAACCAGCTGGTTATGTGCTAATTATACATTGTCCAGTGGAAAAACCAGATCGAGACCTGCTTAGTCACTAAAACAGTATCAGAAACCAGCTGGTTATGGCATAAGAGATTAAGCCACCGAAACTTTAAGTCAATCAACAGGATTGCAAAAGAAAAGTTAGTTGAAGGACTACCAGATCAAGTATATGATAAAGATCATATATGTGATGCTTGTCAAGCTGGAAAGCAAACCAGATCATCCTTCACAAGCAAAACAGCTCATTCAACATCAAGGATATTAGAGCTGTTACACCTTGATCTGTTTGGACCAGTCAAGCCACTAAGTTTAAATGGGAGAAAATACACATTGGTAATCATAGATGATTACTCAAGATTCACTTGGGTCATCTTTCTGTTAAAGAAGAAAGAGACTCTAGACAAACTCCCTGATTTCCTACACAAGATCACCAAACAGAAAGAGATGAGTATAACCTCTATCAGAACAGATCGAGGAACAGAATTTCTCAACCAGAAGATTGAAGCATACTGCAACAAGATGGGAATCACTCATTAAACATCTGCTGCTCGAACTCCTCAACAGAATGGAGTTGTTGAGAGGAGAAATAGATCGCTCAAGGAAGCAGCTCGCACAATGCTTAATGCAACCAATCTATCAAAGAAATTCTGGGCAGAAGCAATCTACACAGCCTGCTACACTCACAACAGATCATCCATCACACTCAGACATGGAAAGACACCATATGAGATATGGAACAACAGAAAGCCTAAGATATCTTATCTTCGCACTTTTGGTTGTTTGTGTTACATACACAATAATGGGAAATCACAATTGAAAACTTTTGATAGCAAAACTGACCCTGGAATATTCTTAGGATATTCTGATGTTAGTAAAGCATATCGAGTCTACAATAAGAATTCTCATATTTTGGAGGTAACACCTCATGTTGTTTTTTATGAGTCTATTGTTGAGTACAGGTCACTAGATGAAAAGCAGACAGAAAACCAGATGACTACCAGAAGGATGAATGAACTACTACTTGAAGATATTCTTATCTGGAATTCAAAAAGTGAGGATGAAGAAATTGTCACTCCTCCTATTGCTGAAGAGATCATACAGCAAGGGGGAATATCACAACACAATCTGGATGAAAACAGATCATCAACAGAAGACAATGAAACAGTTATTACAAATGATAATCAACATGAAAATCCAAATCCAGAAGAAAGTCCAGATGAGAATCCATTTCAAGCTATATCAACAGCACACCCTGAATTTGAGGAACCAACAGATCAACCTGATCCTGAGATATCTGATGAAGAGATGACCAGGAGAAGGAGATGGATACAAGATCATCCACCAGAACAGATCGTTGGGAACCCATCAGATCGTGTGAAGACCAGAAGAATGCATGGAGAAAGTGCATTGTTGAGCTGTTATCTTTCTAGCATAGGGCCATCTGATGCTTATGAAGCACTTCAAGATGCAGATTGGATAACAGCAATGCAAGAAGAACTCAATGAGTTCAAAAGGAATGAAGTCTGGTATCTCGTGGACAGGCCCAAACACAAGGTGTAATAGGTGTAAAATGGGTGTTCAAAAATAAACGAGATGAAAATGGTGAAGTAGTCAGAAACAAGGCCAGATTGGTAGCTAAAGACTATAATCAACAAGAAGGCATTGATTTTGATGAAACATTTGCACCCGTAGCCAGATTAGAAGCAATAAGGTTATTTTTAGCATATGCTGCATACAAAAGATTCAAGGTATACCAGATGGATGTCAAAAGTGCATTCCTAAATGGTATCCTTGAAGAAGAAGTATATGTGGAACAGCCACCTGGATTTGAAGAAGCAGATCCAAACCAGAAAGTATATAGACTAGCAAAAGCAGTCTATGGTCTCAAACAAGCCCCTAGAGCTTGGTATGAGACATTATCAACATTCCTACTAGAATCTGGATTCAGAAGAGGATCTGTTGACAAGACTTTGTTTATCATCAAAGTCAAAGAAAACATTCTCTTGGTCTAGATCTATGTAGATGATATCATTTTTGGATCTCAATCTACCTATCTGTGTGACAAATTTGCTGAACTTATGAAAAATAAGTACCAAATGTCCATGATGGGAGAAATGAGCTTCTTTTTAGGTTTGCAAGTCAAACAGCTACCAGATGGTATCTTCATTAATCAGACAAAATACATCAATGATCTGCTGACCAAATTTGGGTTAAAAGACAGTAACCCAGTGAAAATCCCAATGCAGACCAATGGGAAAATTGATCTAGATCCAGAAGGAAAACCAGCTAATATCACTCAATACAGAGGGATCATAGGCTCATTACTATACCTAACTGCTAGTCGACCTGACATCACATTTGCAGTAGGTGTATGTGCAAGATATCAAGCAAAACCCAAAGAGTCTCACATGGAAGCAGCTAAAAAGATATTAAGATATCTCAAGGGAACAGCCCATGTAGGATTATGGTATCCATGTGAAGACAACTTTGAACTAACTGGATACACAGATTCAGATTATGCTGGATGTAAACTGGACAGAAAGTCAACATCTGGTACATGTCAGTTTCTACGAAATAAACTGATTTCTTGGTTCTCAAAGAAACAGACATCTGTTGCCACCTCAACCACAGAGGCAGAATATATGGCAGCTGGAAGTTGTTGTGCACAAATACTATGGTTAAGACAACAACTTAAAGACTATGAAATTGATGTCAAGGACATACCCATCTTCTGTGACAGCTCAAGTGCTATAGCAATCACACAGAATCCAGTGCTGCACACCAGATGCAAACATGTAGATGTGAGACATCATTTTATAAGAGATCGTGTTGAAAGAAAACATGTACAGATCGAGAAGATACACACTGAAATACAGAGAGCTGATATTCTTACCAAAGCATTACCAGAAGAAAGATTTAAGATGCTTTGTGGTAAACTAGGACTCTTAAATCTTGAAAAAAGAACCAGATTGATCTAAACCAGATCAAGTTAAATATTCCAACGGGGAATCAAAACCAGATTGACTTGGTCCAGATCGATAAAATTAAGATCACGTGAAATTCCAACAGGGAATTGACACCAGATCACTAAGTACATGTCAAATAAAAATAAGTCTAATTCCAACTTGAACTAACAAGAGGTCAATACACCAAATTGGAAAGTGGCACAACCAGATCGATAAAACTCACTATGAAGTAGATCGATTTGAACCAGATTACTTGATGCCACGTGGATATTAAATTAATACTTATTATTAATTATCTCATTACTTGGTTAAGGGGGAAAAGTCAACTATATACGGCGACTAATTATATCGTATATCTAATTCCTGACATCAGATATCAAATATTTTATTTTCGTGATGATTGATACTATGTTAGGGAACTGTGATTAAGAGGATATTTACCAAACCAAGAAAAGGGAAGCTCTTCAACTGTGTAAAACAACCACGTGCCATCTCTTGACCCCACGATCAAAAGCGCGTACATCATACGATAAAGAAAGGCGGTGACAAACTGTACACCTAGAACATGGAAAGGCGGGAAAAGCTGAAAAAGGGAAGGATTTCTGAATATTTTATTACTTTACTTATCTTCCCCTTCGTGTATATATCTTGATAAGGCATTTCATCTATCACTTACACTTATATTTCTCGAAACACTTAGCAAAATTTCCCTCTTCCAAAATTCTCTCTACCTTCGAAAATCACTCTGCTTTTAGCAAAAATGGCACCCAAATCATCTCAATTTCTTGATCAAGCGAACTATCTGAAACCATATCTGCACCAAGACCTTTTCGCAGTTCTTGATACCTTCGGGTTTCACAAACTGGAAAAGGCATTTGATCTTGTTCGCCAGTGCAAAGGTTCATTGTTTTTTGAATTTTGTTTCGATTTGTTTTATGTTACCTCTCAAACATGCTTTTGATAAACTGCTTTTACTCATCTGCATATATATATACTTATGGTTACTGTGATATAGATTGCTAGATTGTATAAACTGTTTTGAGCACTTATACTTCACTGATGGAAGGACAGTGCTCACATATACTTTTTCTTGTAGGTTTTTACAACATCATCACCTCACACCCAGTTCACTTCCTACCTAAGGATGTTGCCGCCTTCTATCTCTCATGGCAGGGAGAGAGGGGTGGACACGAGGCAACCATCAGGGTTAGCAAAGGGAACACTATTAGTAACACCTCTTATAACGTCATAAACATCATCAACGACGTTTATAAGTTGAAGGATGAAGGTGATAGCCTCGGCGATATAACCGAAGAACAGCTTCAAGAGGCTGTTGAAATGGTGATGATAGTACCCATCCGGTACATGAACAAGATGTTCACTCGAGCTCTTCTCGCTCCAGAATTCAGAATTCTATTCGAATTCGTACATCGAATCTTCCTCAACCATAACGGATCTTACGACCAGGTCACCCCTGAGAAATTCAGGATCTTAGCGGCCGTGGTGCTCAACCTGCCAGTTAACTGGAGCCGGATTTTATTCGATCTCTTGGCAAAGGAGGCCAGGATGATCTTATTCGTGAAGGGAGGCTCCCCTGGCATAGAAGTTAAGAGAAGCAGCTTGAGACACTCAACAAAAATCAGCTTTATGTTGGAAACCTTCTTCCCTCATCACAAATGGGATACAATAACTGAGTTTAACTCCAGACTGCACTTTCCAAAAGACCAACATCAGATCGAAATGTCGATGGGTATTTCAGACAACTTACTTGCAAGGGTGACTGACCCTGTGATTGCAAACGCACTGACTGAGATGGGTAGTTCTAACCCCATCTGGATTCCACCTTCGGCCCCAACTGAAAAGTCCAAAAAATCCAAGGTTACAAAGGAGAAACCAATTGAGAGGACCCCCACCAAAAGAGTGACTAGGAGGGCGAGTTCAATTGAAACCGACACATCTACTGCAGCTCAACCACCCAAACCCAAGCGCAGAAGACTTCAAAAATTAGCTGATGAAGTCCAGGCTGAAGTACCTGCTGCTGCAGAAACCATTCTCCCTCAACAGGAGGTTGAGGAGGAAGAAGTTCTGATGGGTGGACCACCAGAGGATGTGGCCCCCATTTCATCTTTGAAGCCAGATCAAACTAAGAACTTCTCCCCCGCACATTCTACCAGCCCATCATCTGCTGAACACCTAGAGCAGATTGATGAGGAGGCTGAGGAAGAAGAGGAATCCATTGATGAAGAGGAGGAGTTAAAGAAGGCATAAACAGTGGTGAAGTTGCTGGAAACTGAGGCAGATCACTCTGTTCTTAGGACATTCCCTGGGATCCAGCTCACCCCTGAGACTTCTGACATAGCCAAAAGACTCAAGTTCCTACTGCTCATAAAAGACAAAGAATTCTATGTCTTGGATGCATTGCTCAGGACCAGATCGATCCATGCACTAAAAATTGAAGAAGCAACTTTGCTCAAAATCTTCACTACATCTTCCATCTCTGAGCTGAGAGAGACATATAAGCCTAACATCCTTGGCATGTCAAAGTTTGAAGCAGAGGAACTTCAGATCGACCTTCGATCTGCATATGAAAAAGCCAATATACTGGAATTTTATAACAGCATTGAAGAAGAGACTGTGGAGGAAGACGTTGCAGCAGCTCATGCTGATGGTCACCAACAGGGTGAAGCCATCCCAGCAACTGAGACAGATAAGCCCATGGCTGAGGTTGAAAAATAGAGCACTGCACAGGCTGAGGAGGAACCAGCCCAGCAACATACTATTCAAAGTGCAGTGAGTGATCAAGCTCAACAAGAACACGAGCCAGCTGGACAGCGAGTAGGTGGTATACCAACAGATGACATATATACCCCCGTTGTCGCAGCCACAATGGACGAATATGTGGAGATAACAATCCTGGAAGACATATTGATGAACCAGCATCAATCACTGTCAACTACACAAGTGAGGGATCTCATCTCTCAGAAGGTTGATAAATATATGTATGGAACGCTCACTCACGTCCAAGATGAAGCCATCTGCATACTCACAGAGTTCAATGATCACTTGAAGACTCACGTCGATCAAGTTGACTCTGATTTGAGGAAAATATGCAGGCTGAAAATCAAAGAGATTAGCAAGAAGATGGACGATGATCGAGCTGCTGCCGAAGAAAGGCAGGCACAGATCGATCAAATTTTGTCTACAACGGAGCTTAAAGTGAAAGCAATATACAAGATTGTCACTGCATTTGCTGAGCAGACCGACGGCATCACTGCAGATATAGTGAAAGAGGCAAATGCTTACACCAGATCACTGCTTTGGCAATTTGAAGCCAACGGGAAAGATTTTGTGCAATGAAAACTGAGTGATCTGCGCTACCCAACCAAGCTTATGATTGAAGGATTTTTTGATGAGATTGGGACAATAAAAGAAGACCAAGAGGAGTACACTACCAATCTGGCATCCACAAGCACATCTCTTCAGAAGCAGATTGATGACTCAAATCTCAATATCACATCACTGCTTACACAAAAAGTGGAGACAGATAAAGATATCGCAACAATGAAGGAAGAGATCACTTCCCTACGGGCACTCATCAATATGTTTGTTGATGATGTCGAAAAGGGGGAAGGATCTGTGAAAGGAAAGAAGCCAGCTGTTGCAAAAGGAAAGGAGAAGGAGAAAGTTCAACCTGAGAAACAGATCACACCACAATCAGCCAGCCGTCCATCTGCTCCATCTGCTCACACTCAAAAATCTAAATCATCCAGCAGATCAAGCCAAACCCAAAAAAAGAAGAAGAAAACTGGATCCAGCTGGCCATCTGCTCACATCAGATCAACTGGAGTGACCAACTGGGTCCCAGTTCACTTGAGAGATGGATGGGAAGGACTTAAAAATGCCTTCATCTTGTGCAGATACTTCCTGAAGGAACCTGGATACATTGATGGATCACCCAACGAAGCATTCAATCGCTATCTGGACATGAATGAAGCTAGTGATCTGGTAGAAGAGATCAGAAAGGCTGCAACAAAAGCAAACATCCAGATCACTGCATCGGAGAAAGAATTCAGATCGTGCCCCACCATTCCAGGGACTGATCTACCTGACAAAACCTTCCTGCTTACCTTTATAAATCAATTGGCTGAAAATAGAGGGTACAAGGTGGATGCAGAAGACCCGGACTATATAAGGATTAGAGAAGACATATACGAGAGTGTCCAACTCATCTCGGATGAAACCAGGGCGAAGATGAAGAGACAACAAGAAGAGAGAAGAAAGAGCAGATAGCTATATTTTTCTTATCATTATGATCTGCATTTCTTATCTTTTGTCATAATTTTCTGTAAACTCTATTCTCTTTTATCTATAAAGTCTCTTTGAGTTTCTGATGACAACACTCTATTGTCCAGAACACATATAATATATCCTAATCGTTATAAACTTAATAACGAATAATCATCCATCTGGTTATCAGACCAGATCACTCTTAAAGTGCTGATAGGACATTACTGTAAAGTGTGGTTTCGACATCATCAAAAAG
>JAPKLX010002647.1:0-12398 GCA_026898415.1 Leonotis leonurus | reverse complement strand
CCCCCCCCATACACCAAACCTTGCTCTTTCGGGACCAACAAGTGGTATTAGAGCTGTTGTTCAATCAACCATTATTTATGTTTCACAGGGATAAAACCTGCGTGGTCAACTTGAATAGATCTAGGAAAACCTATCTTTCATTCACGTGCATACTATCTGCTATGGAATCATATGTTGTTAGGGCTTGTGAAGAATTCTCCATCCAAGGATATAGAGAATGGAGTTTCAGAATCAAAACTGCACTCAAAGCCCATCACTATCTGATATGGAAAGTTATAGAAGAAGGCCCACTACAGATCACTGAAGAAGTAACAGTAACTACTTCAACTGGTGTAACTACACAGATAGCTCCCAAAGATCCAAGAAAATATACTGCAGAGGAACGTCGCGAAGCCAATCTGGATGACTTTGCTAAGGGGATCATATCTAGCACGGTCAAAGGCGTACATGTGGCCAAAATCCAAAATTTGGATACTGCCAAAGAGATGTGGGAAGCCTTAAGAGACTTATCTCTAGGATCAGAGGTTATGATTGAGAACAAGCTGTCTCTTGCCTGCAATAAATACGATGAATTCAAAATGAAACCAGGCGAGACCATTGAGCAAATGAAATGAGATTCACTGGAATCCTCCTTGAGATATTCGCGTTCAATAAGAACAAGTATACTCAAAGAGAGAAAAGTACTCAGAGCACTTCCACCTAGCTGGGAGATTTATGCTGCAATGCAACCACTTCGTACAGACTTCAATGAACTCTCTACAGAAGCTTTATTTGATCACCTTGAAGGTCATGAATGTGACATTCAAAGAATTAGAGGACCAGATCATATATCCAAAAAGGCAGACAACAGTTCAAAGAAAGAAAAAGAAGTTGCCTTCAAAGCGAAGAGCAAAACAGACGAACCTTCTGAATCCTCTACACCAGATGAAGAGAAAGGTTATGACAAACTCTTAAAAGAGTTTGCAATGATTTCCAAACGCATGGACAAGATGGAGGTCAGAACGAAGAAATATAGACGCTTCTACAAAGATAACAAGAACAAATTCTACAAGAAACATGACAATGATCGACCTGATAACAAGGATGAATCAAAACAGCAGACAGGTAAAAACTCAAAAACATCTAACTCAACAGATTATACCTACTTTGGTTGTGGCAGAACAGATCACTTCAAAACAGATTGTCCTGATCTGTCCAAAAACCAAAGAGAAGAACTGAGAGCAAAAAGAGATCGAAAACTCAAATATGAGCGCTAGGCCATGCCAGCTGAACAAGATTCAAGCAGCTCAAGTCATTTTTCAGACAGCTCATCAGAGAATGATGAAGCATTCTTTGCTAATAACGAAGAAAGCTGAGATGAATGCTATGTGGGATTAGACAACGGTCTGGATGAAGTCGAGGTAAATTCTTACAATTCAAATTCCTCAAATGATAATGATCTTGAACAGGAAGAAGAAGATCAATCTGAATACTCATGGGAAGAAGTAAATGAGATATTCAAGAGCTATTCGAGCATCAAAAGACTTTTTAGAGAAGTAGTAGAAGAAAATGATAGACTGAAGAAATCAGAACAGATACTGAGCACAGCTAACACCCAATTCGTTGCCCAAATAGCTGATCAGGAAGAACAAATCAAAGGAAAAGATAGAAAGATTCACTCTTTAAACTCAAAGGTCAAAGATCTCATCAACAGAAACAACGTAGCTGAAGAAAATATCTCATCAACAGAAACAATGATCTACAAAAGTGATGAGCGTGCCAAGCTGCTAATCAATCTGCAGCAAAAAGGCACATCTGGATTAGGATATCCAGGTCACTCAGAAAAATCTTCGGGAACCATAAGCTTTGTACCAGAGAGAAAGCAAATACCAGATCAAGTAATAGATCTGAGGAACAAGAAAGATCATCCCCAGAAGATGATGGTGAAACAGACTGGGTACAGACAATACCATCAAACAAAGAGACAACCAGCCCATTACACAGAAACAGATCATGTTCATAAAAAGAATGTCAACAGAACATTACCCATTAAGAAGGGATTGAAGAATGATGGAATAGAGAGACATCATACATCTGTATTCCATTCTCTGTCTACAGTTGATAATGATGGGAACATCATTACCTGCTATATTTCTGTTCCTAACCCAAAAATGTTCTGGATTCGAAAGGGAACATTTGCTAATAACCAAGTACTCAAACGTTGAAGGGTAGCTAAGTGTAATTAATTGCAGGACCAGAAGACTACAAGAAGAAACAAGATAGCTAGAGAAACAATCTGGATAATAGATAGTGGATGTTCGAAGCACATGACTTGTGACAAGAATCTACTATCAGATTACATTGAAAAGCCAGGACCACAGGTCACCTTTGGATGTAACTCAAAAGGATACACCAGAGGATATGGAAATATAAAAGTTGGCAAGACCACCATCTCAAATGTTTCGTATGTTGAGGGTCTTAGTCACAATCTGTTTTCTGTAAGTCAGTTCTGTGCTAACGGTAATCAAATCGTTTTTGATACTAACAACTGCTTTGTGAAGAATAAGGAAGGAGATGAGATACTCCTTACCGGAAAATTATAGGATAGACTATATATTGTCCAGTGGAAAAACCAGATCGAGACCTGCTTAGTCACTAAAACTGTATCAGAAACAAGCTGGTTATGGCACAAGAGGTTGAGTCACCTAAATTTTAAGTCAATCAACAGGATTGCCAAAGAAAAATTAGTGGAAGGACTACCAGATCGAGTATATGATAAAGATCATATATGTGATGCCTACCAAGCTGGAAAGCAAACCAGATCATCCTTTACAAGCAAAACAGCTCACTCAACATCAAGAATACTGGAGCTTTTGCATCTGGATCTATTTGGACCAGTTAAACCACTAAGCATAAATGGAAGAAAATACACCTTAGTAATCATAGATGATTACTCCAGGTTCACCTGGGTCATCTTTCTATTAAAGAAGAAAGAGACACTAGCCAAACTACCTGATTTTCTACACAAGATCACCAAACAAAAAGAGGCGAGTGTTGTTACTATCAGAACAGATCGAGGAATAGAATTTCTCAACCAGAAGATTGAAGCATACTGCAATAAGATGGGAATCACTCATCAAACTTTAGTTGCTAGAACACCTCAACAAAATGGAGTTGTTGAAAGGCGAAACAGATCACTTAAAGAAGTAGCTCGTACTATGCTAAATGCTACCAATCTACCCAAGAAATTCTAGGTAGAAGCTATCTACACAGCCTGTTATACTCAGAACAGATCATCAATCACACTCAGACATGGAAAGACTCCATATGAGATCTGGAACAACAGAAAGCCTAAGATTTCTTACTTTCGTACTTTTGGCTGTTTGTGTTACATACACAATAATGGGAAATCTCAATTAAGGACTTTTGATAGCAAAACTGATCCTGGAATATTTTTGGGATATTCTGATGTCAGTAAAGCGTATCGAGTCTACAATACGAATTCTCATATTGTGGAGGTAACACCTCATGTTGTCTTTGATGAGTCTATTGTTGAGTACATGTTACCTGTAAATAAACAGACAGAGAACCAGATGACTTCAAGAAAGATGAATGAATTGCTCTTAGAAAATATTCTCGTATGGAATTCAAAAAGGGATGATGAAAAGATCAACACTCCACCAATTGCTGAAGAAATTATACAGCAAGGGGGAACAATTCAATGTAATCTGGATGAAAACAGATCACCAACAGAAAGCAATGAAACAGTCATTGCAGATAATGATCAATCTAAAAATTTTAATCCAGAGGCTGAAACAAATGAAAATCCATTTCAAGCTTCACCAACAACACACTCTGAATTTGAGGAACCAATAGATCAACCTGATCCTGAGATATCTGATGAAGAGATGACTAGGAGAAGGAGATGGATACAAGATCATCCACCAGAACAGATTGTCGGGAACCCATCAGATCGTGTGAAAAAAAGAAGAATGCATGGAGAAAGTGCCTTGTTAAGCTGCTATATTTCTCGCATTGAACCATCTGATGCTAATGAAGCACTACCAGATGCAGATTGGATAACCGCAATGCAAGAAGAACTTAATGAGTTCAAAAGGAATGAGGTCTGGTATCTCGTAGATAGACCCAAATACCAAGGAGTAATTGGTGTAAAATGAGTGTTAAAAAATAAACGAGATGAGAATGGTGAAGTAGTCAGAAACAAAGCCAGATTAGTAGCTAAAGTCTATAATCAACAAGAAGGTATTGATTTTGATGAAACATTTGCACCCGTAGCCAGACTAGAAGCAATAAGGCTATTCTTAGCATATGCTGCACACAAAAGATTCAAGGTATACCAGATGGATGTTAAAAGTGCCTTTCTAAATGGTATCCTTGAAGAGGAAGTCTAAGTGGAACAGCCACCTGGATTCGAAGAAGCAGATCCAAACCAGAAAGTATACAGACTGACAAAAGCAATCTATGGTCTAAAACAAGCCCCTAGAGCTTGGTATGAGACATTGTCTACATTTCTACTAGAATCTAGATTCAGAAGAGGATCAGTCGACAAGACTTTGTTCATCATCAAAGTCAAAGAGAATATCCTTTTAGTACAAATATATGTAGATGATATCATATTTGAATCTCAATCTACTTATTTGTGTGAGAAATTAGCTGAACTTATGAAAAATAAGTATCAAATGTCCATGATGGGCGAAATGAGTTTCTTTCTAGGTTTGCAGGTCAAGCAACTACCAGATGGCATCTTCATTAATCAAGCAAAGTATGTTCACGACCTGCTGACTAAATTTGGGATCAAAGACAGTAAACCTGTTAGAATTCCAATGCAGACCAACAGGAAAATTGATCCTGATCTAGAGGGAAAACCAGCAAATATCACTCAATACAGAGGGATCATAGGATCATTACTCTACCTAAAAGCCAGTCGACCTGACATCACATTTGCAATAGGAGTATGTGCAAGATATCAAATAAACCCCAAAGAGTCTCATATGGAAGCAGCTAAGACGATATTAAGATATCTTAAGGGAACATATCACATTGGATTATTGTATCCATGCAAAGACAACTTTGAGCTAACTGGATACACAGATTCAGATTATGCTGGATGTTAGCTGGACAGAAAGTCAACATCTGGTACATGTCAGTTCTTAGGAAATAAACTGATCTCTTGGTTCTCAAAGAAGCAGACATCTGTTGCCACATCAACCACAGAAGCTGAATATATGGCGGCAGGGAGCTATTGTGCACAAATACTATGGTTAAAACAACAACTCAAAGACTATGAGATCGATGTCAAGGAGATACCTATTTTCTATGATAGCTCTAGTGCTATAGCAATCACACAGAATCCTGTTTTGCATACCAGATGCAAACATGTAGATGTGAGACATCACTTTATAAGAGACCATGTTGAAAGAAAACATGTACAGATTGAGAAGATACACACTGAGATACAGAGAGCAGATATTCTCACCAAAGCATTACCAGAAGAAAGATTTAAGATGCTTTGTGGGAAATTAGGATTGTTAAATCTGGAAGAGAGGACCAGATAGTCTTAGAACAGATCAAGAAAAATATTCCAACAGGGAACTAGAACAAGATTGATACAGTCCAGATTGATAAAAACCAGATCATGTAAAATTCCAACTGGGAATTGAAACCAGATCACTAAGTACATGTTAATGGTCAAACAGATCAATCAAATTCCAACTGGGAATTATTAAAGGTCATCACACTAGATTGATGTCCAAATTGGAAAGTGGCATGAACAGATCGATAATGTTGACAACAGTTCGTTAATGAGGAGATCGATCTGGACCAGATGACTAACAGCCACGTGGATATTAATTAGTTCTTTTATTAATATTTCCCATTACTTGGTCAAGGGGGAAAGTCAACAAGATACAGCGATTAAATCAATTTAATCATAGCATATATATCAAAATTCTGACATTATATACCAAATCTTTTATTTTTGATGATTAAGTACAGTGTTTGGGAAACGTGATCGAGGAGATTTTTACCAAACCAAGAAAAAGGAAGAAAATTGACGGCTAAAACAAACACGCGCCACACCATAACCGTAGGATTGAGCGCGTGTATCAAACGCGATGAAGAGGAGATAATAGACCTTAAGTCTATAACTCACAAGGCTGGAAAAAGCTGAAAAAGGGAAGAATATCAATTAAAATATTGCCTTATTTATCACTTATCTATATATATTTTGATAAGGCAGTTCGACTATCATCTACATTCTCCTTCTTCGACACTTAGCAAATTTTTCATCCTTTCAAACTCTCTCAATCTTCAAAAACCTATCTGTCAACATGGCTCCAAAATCTTCTTTGTTTCTTGAGCAAGTGAAATTTTTGAACCCATACATTCATCAAGATCTTTATGATGTTCTTGATACTTCGGATTTCACAAACTGGACAAGGCTTTCGCACTTGTTAAGCGCTGCAAAGGTTTAAAATTTATGAGTTTTTCTTTATAACTGTTCTATATCTTGAATGCTCTGAAATTTCTCAAACTTGTATTGAAAATCAGTTTTACCCATTTGCATGCATATGTGCACTTGTACTGTAATGTAGAACTCTATATTCTGTAAACTGCTACTGGGCACTCATACTTCATTGATGGAAGGATAGTGCTCATATATATATTGCTTTGACTTTGCTATAGGATTTCACAATATCATTACCACACACCCTGTCCATTTCTTGCCAAAGGAAGTAGCAGCCTTCTATCTCTCATGGCAAGGAGAGAAAGCTGGGAATGAAGCCACTATCAGAGTGAGCAAGGGCAGCACCATCAGCAACACTACATACAACGTACTGAACATCAGCAACACTCTTGGAGATATTACTAAAGAACAATTACAAGACGCGATAGAAACTGTGATGGTAGTGCCCATCCACTATACGAACAAGATGTTCAATAGGGCACTACTAGCACCCGAATTCAAGATTGTCTTCGAATTCGTCCAGAGAATTTTCATGAACCACAATGGTTCCTATGATCAGGTCACCCCAGAAAAATTCAAGATACTAGCTGCAGTTGTGCTGAATTTGCCAGTGAACTGGAGCAGAATCCTTTTTGATCTATTGGCAAAGGAGGCCAAGATGATCACATTCGTGAAAGGAGCAAGCCCTGGGATTGAAGTCAAGAGGAGAAGCTTGAGGCACTCCACCAAGATCAGCTACATGCTGGAATCCTTTTTCAAACAGCACAAATGGGATATCATGGTTGAATTCAACACCAGATTGCACTTTCCCAAAGACCAACATCAAATTGAGATGTCGATGGGAATCTCTGCTAATCTGATTACAAGGGTGACTGACCCTGTTTATGTCAATGCACTGATGGAGATGGGAAGCTCCAACCCAATCTGGGTTCCACCATCTGCTCATGCTGAGAAATCCACCAAGTCCAAGGCCACGAAAGAAAAGCCTATTGAACGGACTCCTTCCAAAAGAGTGACAAGGAGAGCTAGCTCAGTGGATACTGATGCTTCTAAAGTAGCTCAACAACCCAAGACCAAAAGAAGGAGACTGCAAAAGCTCTCTGAACCAGTGGAGGAGGCCCAGGTTCAAGAAGCTGTCACTTCAGACTTACCCATTCCTCAACAGGAGGTAGAAGTTGAGGAAGAGGAAATTTTGGTCAGGGGACCACCAGAAGATGTTGTCCCCATCTCCTCCCTGGACCCAAGTCAAGAAAAGGACTTCTCACCCGCTCACACTGCCAGTCCATCATTTACTGAACCTTTGGAGCAGATTGATGAGGATGATGAAGGAGAAGATGAATCCTCCGATGAGGATGTGGAGAAGAAAACAGCGGAGACTATGGTGAAACTGATAGAAGCTGAAGCAGACCGAGCAGTACTTAAGTCATTTTCAGGCATCCAGCTCACACCAGAGAGCTATGATGCAGCCAAGAGAGTCAAACTACTGCTCCTCATCAAGGACAAAGAATTCTATGTCCTTGATGCCCTACTCAAAACCAGATCAATTGACACACTCAAAGCAGAAGAAGCCACATTTCTGAACATATTCGAAGTCTCCTCTATTGCAGAGTTGAGAGAAACTTACCCGTAGAGTATCTTGGCAATAGCTCAGCACGAAGCTCAAAAGTTAAAGATCGATCTAAGATCTATATATGAGAAAGCTGGAACGCTACAATTTTTCGAAAGTGTGGTAGATGAGGATGAAAATGAAGAACTTGCTGAAGCTCACCAACAGGGTGCAACAATATCAGAATCTGAACCAGATCAGCATCAAGCTGATGCTGCAGAACAGATTGTGGAACCAACTGCACAGGCTGAGGGGGAACCAGCCAAATCACGCAAAATCCAGATTGCAGTAGTAGATTATCCATGAGAGGAGACAGAGCCAGCTGGACAGAGGGTGGGTGGTAAACTAACAGATGATATATACACCCCTGCTGTCGCAGCAACGATGGAAGAGTTTGTGGAGACTACAAATTTGGAGGATATATTGATGACACAGCATCAATCCCTATCCAACGAACAAGTCAAGGACATTATCTCTCTTAAGGTAGACAAGTTCATGTATGGGACGCTCTCCACAGTCCAAGACCAGGCCACCAAAATTCTCACCGATTTTAACAATCATCTGAAGTCCCACGTAGACCAGGTGGACTCAGATTTGAGGAGAATTTGCAGACTAAAGCTTGAGGAGTTGAGTAAAAAGATGGATGATGATCGATCTGCCACAGAGCAGAGGAAAGAACAGATCGATCAAACACTGGCCACCATGGAAATCAAAGTCCAAGAGACATACAGGATTGTTACTGAATTTGCAAAGAAAGAGAAGGACATGGTTCATGCCATTGTCAAGGAGCAGACAGATGGCATTGCTGATGAAGTACTCAAAGCTGCTAACATAGAGACCAGATCTCAGTTTAGAAAATTTGAGACTGAAGGAAAGAATTTTGTGGAGAGGAAGCTAAGCGAACTGCGCTATCCCACGAAGACACTGATCGACTCATACTTTGATGAGATTGGCATAATTAAAGAAGAATAAGAGAATATTACTGCCAATCTGTCCAAAGCTAAATCTTCACTGGAGAAACAGATCGATGACTCCAATGTGAATATCACTTCACTGCTCACATACAGAATGGATTCGGAGAAAGAAGCAAAGGAGTGAAGGAGGAGATCATCTCCCTTAAGGCACTCTGTTGGTCCCGAAAGAGCAAGGTTTGGTGTATGGGGGGGGGATACACCAAATACAAACTTTTCAGTTTACTTGGTTATTTATAAGAGAGTTTGAGCTATTCTTAGATGAGAAATTGCTCGGTGGATGACTAACCAGATTGATCAACAGATCGTTATAGGATTAGTCCTAACAGATTACTCTCTTAGTGTAAATACTTAAACAGTAATAAGAGTGATCTTATTACTTTCTAAGTATTGTGTGTGTTCGGAAATATGGTGGATTTAATGAGTGCTCTTATTAAGAAAACCTTAAGAGTTAATCAGATCGTTAAGCAGATTGATTGAGATGCAGATTATATGATAGTGCAGATGGTTAGAATAAAGAACAACTGAAAGTAAATATGCAGAAATATAAAGAACACAGTTGTTTAACGTGGTTTGGGAAATCCCTACGTCCACGATCTGGTCAAAACTAGACCAGATTATCCACTACTAGGATACTCTGTTTGTTTATACTCGTGGAGAACGAGTCACAAGTATCAATCAATGCTAGAGAGATACTTATGCACGAAATAAGGGTCGTGTCCCTTTACAACAGATTACCTCTACGTTACCACTAGAAAACTACTAGCTAGCAGGGTGATCTCCTTTCTCTCGATAAGACAGACTTGAATCGAGGTGGGGTTGGTGTGATGTAGTATCACAGTTTGTTTGAAGCTCTTAGTCTGGTTCAGAGAGTGCTTGAGAGTATGTTGTCAATATAGCTCGCGTGCGTGTTGTACTTTTTCTCCAGACCATGGCTCCAAATATATATAGGTATTGAATTTTAAAATTCTACCCGTTTGTTGATTGGCGTGAGATTGATTGTAGATTGCCAATCAATGATATTCATCATATCTGTTCTTGCCATGTAGGGAACGTTGACTCAATCTTCAAAGTATGGAAAGCAGATTGCTAACAGCTTCTTTCTTACTTTGTGTCAAACGAAGATTCTCTTCCCAATCCCTGTTGGATGGACTTCAGTTTTGACGTGGCAAGAGGGTATGATGTGTAGGATGATGTCATCTAGTGGTTTGATGACTCTATCGATCTGGTCTTCAGCTGTGTGCATCGATCTGGTCAGTAATCTGGTTGACAGCAGATCAATTTTTCCTTCGAGACAGAAGTTGATCTTCATCCTATACTATTACAGGAATGACTTCTATAAGAATGATTCCTTTACATATTAAGTCATTTCCTAATCTGTTCTCTAACAGAATTCACTTTATATGTAGTGATCTGTTTACATGTAGAACAGTTTAAAAGAAATACTAAGTGTGTTTCGAGAGAACATCATCAAAACTAAAATACATTAGGGTTCCCAAGAATTTTCCCCTTTTTGATGATGTCGAAACCACACTTTACAAATATGTCCTAATAACTTATTAAGAGTGATCTGGTTGGATAGCCAGATGGATTATGTTTCGTTATTAGGTTATAACGATTAAAGCAGTTTATATATGTTCTGGACAATAGGGAGTTGTCATCAGAAACTCAAGAGATCTCATAGATAGGAAGCAAAAACAAGTTTACAGTTCATCAGAAATTTTGGAATTACAGATAGTAAAAGCTATGAAAATGTATAACTATCTGCTCTTCATCCTCTCTTCTTGTTGTTTCTTCATTTTTGCTCGGGTTTCATCTGAGATCAGTTGCACACTCTCATAGACTCCTTCTCTCACCCTTATGTAGTCTGGATCCTCAGCGTCAATTTTGTGTCCTCTATTTTCTACAAGCTGGTTTATGAAGGTGAGCAGATAGGTCTTATCTGGTAGCTTGGTGCCAGAAATCTCTGGACATTCTCTAAACTCTTTTTCTGGTGCTGTGATAGTGACTTGAGCTCTCGCAGCTGCTTCTCTTATAGCTTCCACCAAATCCTTGGCATCATTCATGTTTAAATATAAATTGAATGCCTCATTGGGTGTGCCCTCGCAGTATACAGGTTCTCTAATGAAATACCGGCAAATTATGAAGCCATATTTCAAGCTCTCCCATCCATTCTTCAAGTGATCTGGGACCCAGCTGGCTTCTCCTTCTTTTGTCTTGTTCGTCTTGATAGGGGCGGATGAGAACCAGCCAGATCCAGATCTTTTCTTTCTCTTAATTGGTTGAGAGTGGATCGATTTGCTTGAAGATGATGTCTTTTGAATTTGAGCAGATGGAGCAGATGGTGGAGTTGGTTGATCTGGTGCACTCTCTTGTTCTTGTTGAGCCTCTGTCCTTTCATCCAAGGCAACAGATTGCAACTTCCCCTTCGCAACCATTGTCTTCTTCCTTTTCCTGGATCCTTCCCCCTTTTCGACATCATCAACATACATCTGGATGAGTGCCTTAAGGGAGGTGACCTCTTCTTTCAAGTCCTTCATCTCTTTCGCAGAGTCTATCTTTTGTGTCAGCAGTGCGTTGATGTTCAAGTTTGAATCATCAATTTTCTTCTCGAGTGAGGCTCTGGTTTTGATCAGATCAGCTTTGTGGCCTTCATGGTCTTCTTTGATTGGCAATCTACAATGGCTGGAATTTTAAATTCAAAGCCTATATATATTTGAAGTTCAAGATCTGGAGGTGTATATACGCGCTACATTGAAAAAGTGACTCTCAAGCAATCATTCTTTGAACCAGACTAAGAGCTTCAAACAACTTGTGATTCTAAATCACACCAACCCAACCACGATTCAAGTCTGTCTTATCGAGAGAAATGAGATCACCCTGCTAGCTAGTAGTTTTCTAGTGGTAACGTAGAGGTAATCTGTTGTAAAGGGACACGACCCTTATTTCATGCATAAGTATCCTTCTAGTTTTGATTGATACTTGTGACTCATTCTCCACGAGTATAAAGAAGAAAGAGTATCCTGATAGTGGATAATCTGGTCTAGTTTTGATCAGATCGTGGACGTAGGGATTTCCCGAACCACGTTAAACAGCTGTGTCATTTATCTTTCTGCATATTTACTTTCAGCTGTTTATTATTCTAACTATCTGCACTACCATATAGTCTGCATCTCTAATCAATCTGCTTTAATCAATCTGGTTAATCTTTAAGGTTTTCTATATAAGAGCACTCACTAAATCCACCATATTTCCGCACACACAATACTTAGAAAACAATAAGATCACTCTTATTATTATCTAAGTGTCTTCACTAGAGAGCAATCTGTTTGGACTGACCTGGTATCGATCTGCT
>JAPKLX010002342.1:0-13803 GCA_026898415.1 Leonotis leonurus | reverse complement strand
GTTGGGAACCCAAGTGATAGAGTAAGAACCAGAAGAATGCATGGAGAGAGTGCACTTCTCAGTTGCTATCTATCACGTGTTGAACCCTCTGACATTTATGAAGCACTCAAAGATGCAGACTGGACCATTGCTATGCAAGAAGAACTCAATGAGTTTAAAAGAAACCAAGTTTGGTATATGGTAGACAGACCAAATCATCAGGGAGTAATAGGTGTCAAATGGGTATTCAAGAATAAACGAGATGAAAACGGAGAAGTAGTCAGAAACAAAGCTAGACTTGTTGCAAAGGGATACAGTCAACAGGAAGGTATCGACTTTGACGAGACTTTTGCACGAGTTGCCAGATTGGAAGCAATCAGATTATTTCTTGCATATGCAGCATATAAGAGATTCAAAGTGTACCAGATGGATGTTAAAAGTGCATTCCTAAATGGTATACTTGAAGAAGAAGTATATGTTGAACAACCACCTGGTTTTGAAGAAGGAAATCCTGACCAGAAGGTATATAGATTAGCTAAAGCTGTCTATGGATTAAAACAAGCACCAAGAGCGTGGTATGAGACGTTATCAACCTTTCTGCTGGAATCAGGATTCAAGAGAGGTTCTGTTGACAAAACACTGTTTGTCATTAAAGTCAAAGAACATATCCTTTTGGTGCAGATATATGTAGACGACATAATTTTTGGATCTCAATCTTCCCATTTATGTGATAAATTTGCTGAACTAATGAAGAACAAATATCAAATGTCCATGATGGGCGAGATGAATTTCTTCTTAGGCTTGCAGGTAAAACAGCTACCAGATGGTATCTTTGTAAACCAAGCAAAGTACATTAACGATCTGATCAACAAGTTTGGAGTTAAAGACAGCAAGCCAGCCAAGATTCCAATGCAGACAAATGGAAAAATAGATCCAGATCCAGAAGGCAAACCAACACCTATAACAAAATACAGAGGGATAATCGGCTCATTATTATACCTTACTGCTAGTCGACCAGATATCACGTTTGCAGTAGGAGTATGTGCCAGATATCAAGCAAATCCCAAAGAATCACATATGGAAGTTGTCAAAAAGATACTTAGATATCTTAAAGGAACAGCTCACATTGGTCTCTGGTATCCACATGACGACAACTTTGAACTAACAGGCTATTCTGACTCAGATTATGCAGGATGCAAACTGGACAGAAAGTCTACCTCTGGCACATGTCAGTTTCTAGAAAACAAGTTGATATCTTGGTTTTCAAAGAAACAGACATTTGTTGCCACATCAACAACAGAAGCAGAATATATGGCTGCTGGAAGCTGTTGTGCACAAATCTTATGGTTGAAACAGCAACTAAGGGATTACGAGATTGAAATAAAAGAGATACCAATATTCTATGACAGTTCAAGTGCAATAGCTATAACACAGAATCCAGTACTTCATACAAGGTGCAAACACGTTGATGTGAGACATCATTTTATTAGAGATCATGTGGAGAGAAAGCACATCCAGATCGAGAAGATTCATACAGATATCCAACGTGCTGACATTTTGACTAAAGCTCTGCCAGAAGAAAGATTTAAGATGCTGTGTGGAAAGCTTGGATTACTAAGTCTGGATGATAGAACAACAGAAAGTTAGCAGAATGTTAACAACAGAAGGTTAGCAGAATGTTAACAACAGAAGGTTAGCAGAATGCTGATAGCAGAAGGTTAGCAGAATGTTAACAGCAGAAGGTTACCAGAATGTTAACAATAGAAGGTCATCAAAATGTGAAAATTCACCAGAACGATGAAAACAGAATGCTGTCAAGAATTGCAGCATGTCAAGAAGAAAATAATAATTTCACGTGTAATAATTTATTCAAATTAGAGTATCACGTGAAATTATTTCTTAATTACTAAGTCAAGGGGGAACTTTTTGAGGAAATTGAAGCGACCGAGATAAAAGACGTCACTTCCCATAATCAATCTACTAGATTACAGTCTGAAAAGTTATTTCTTTTCTTAGATTTTCTAAATCCTCTATTTTTGTGATGATTAACACAACTTTGGGAACTGGGATCGAGACAATCCCTGCAAGAAATAGAAAAAGGGAAGTTGCCGAAAAGAAAGAGATACACACACGCTCGCCTACAAACCCTAGGATCTAGAGCGTATATCTCACGCAAGGAAAGGCGGCAAAACAAAGAATGAAGCGGGAAATCTAAAAAGGGAGATATTCATCCAACCCTTCATTTTCTATGCTTTCATCTATGCCATTAATTGTTTTTTTATATATATGCGATATACATCTCAGAACTGTTCACCTTCACTTTCTTTGCACTGAGCACTACTTTCCTTAAGCACTTAAGATTATCTCGACTTGTTTCCTCTGCAAAACTCTTTCAAAAACATCTTACGTTTGATCATGGCACCCCAAACCTCTCTATTTCTTCAACATGTGTCCGAGGTTCAGAAGTTCCTTTCACCTGAACCATATGCTGTGTTTGAATCTCACGGATTTCGAAAACTTGAAGAAATTTTTGCCATTGTTACTCGCTGCAAAGGTTTTTGAATTTATTAATATTCCCTATATCTGCATCTTGCTTTCATTATTACTCTCTTATGAACTGCCTACACCGTGACCTTCCTTCTAATAAACTGCTTAGATGTGGACATTTATACTTGTTCATATAAACTGATGAATATACATATACTTGCTCTGTATGTTCTTATGGTATTAGGTTTCTGCAATATTGTCACCTCTCATCCCAACACATTTTTGGCAAAACAAGTGGCTTCATTCTATCTAACATGGCAGAATGATAAACATGGCTTTGAAGCCAATGTGTTGATGCCAATCGGTGATAGAACTAGCAAAACACCATACAATGTCATCGAAATGATCAACCAGACGTATCGGATGAAAGATGAAGGTTTAACATTAGATGATATCACTCCTGCGCAACTGCAAGAAGCAGTGGAAATAGTGATGGTGATACCGATCAAATACACTGGAAGAATGTTTCAACGTGCCTTACTCCAACCGGGTTTCAAGTTACTACTCGAAATGGTCCAGAGAATTTTTCTCAACCATAGTGGATCGTATGATCAAGTAACTCCTGAGAAATTTCGAATTCTCACGGCAGTTGTCCTAAATCTCAGAGTCAACTGGAGCAGAATACTGTTTGAATTAATGGCTAAGGAAGCTAAATTGGTCACATACACCAAGGATAGCAGAGGCAGAGGAACTTCAGTGGAAGTTAGAAGAAATCTACGACATTCCACCAAGATCAGTCTGATGGTGGAACGATTTTTTAAGCAGAAAGTCTGGGATGATGCTGTGGAATTCAACACCAGTCTCTCCATACCCAAAGATCAACATCAGCTTGAAATGTCTTTGGATACCACCTACTAAAGGTGTTGAAAAGAAGAAAGAGAAAGTTCCCAAGGAGAGAGTGGTAAAAGAAAAGACAGCTCGTCAACGAGGAAGCTCTGTTGAAACAGAAACATCAGCATCGCAGCCCAAACAAAAGAAACGTCGACTATAGAAAGTACAAGAGCCTTCTCCACCACCAGCAGACACAGCAGAATAGTCAGATATGCCAGAACACACACCAACAGAACAAGAAGCGGAGGCACCATAGGCAGCAGCAGAACAAGCAGAGATCCCAGCTGCTGATGTGGAACCTGAATCAAGCTCTCATCCATATCAAGAGAAAGACTTCTCTCCTGCCATAACACCCACACCCTCACCAAACAGAATGGAGAGAATCAGTGAGGATGAGGAGGAAGAGAGGAAACGACAGGCAGAGAGTGTTATTAATCTGCTTGAGAATGAAGCAGAACATTCTGTACTTCAAGAATTTCCTAACATTCACCTACTTCCAGAAAGCTTGGGAACAGCAAGACGCGTCAAATTTTACTTGCTGGTCAAGGACAGCGAGTATTATATTTTTGATGCATTGCTCCAGATTAAATCAATTGATGAGCTGAAGAAAGAAGAAGCAACATTACTAAGTCTACTTCAGGTCACTACTGTTCAAGAAATTCGAGCAGAATACAAGCAACTCATTTCTGGGCTCATGAAACGAGAGGCAGAAATTTTGAAGATCAATCTGGAGACACCACACAAAGAATCTACACTAACAGAACAACCACCATCACAACCAGAGCAGAAAGCAGAGAAGCCCAAGAAGCCTACCAAGAAAACACCAATCATTAACCTGGACTCTGGTGATGATAAACCAGTCGGACAACACATTGGCGGGGAGCCAAGCAATGAAATATATACACATGGTACTGCACAGAAGCTGAAGAAACACGTCAACTTCTACACCATGGAAGAACTTTTGGAAAGAGAGCCCAAAACCTTCAATAACTATCAACTGGACAATCTGATCACTCTGCGAGTTGAAGATCACATGACTGATGTATGCAACTCAATTCAAGAGAAGGCAACCCAAATACTCACTGATTTCAACAAACACCAGAAAGACTACGTCAACGACATGGATGATGACATTCGAAGAAAGCTCAGAACAGTCAGGAAGGAACTTGATAAAAAGATTGATGATGACAGATTGGCAAACGAAGCAGGTCAAGCCAAAATCAATCTTCGACTAACTGGTGTAGAAGAAAAGGCAGAGAAGACCACTACCTTGGTAGTTGACCTTTTGGCCAAACAAGAAGAAACAATTGTTGCTGCTGTAGAAAAGAAAGCAACTCAACTTGCTGCTCAGATGAAGGAAGACTCTGACCTATCCATCCACTCTCAATTCGCCTTATTTGAAAAAGAGAAATTTGTGGAGCTGATGCAGAAACATCAAATGGATGTGTTAAATGATCTTCTTTATCCGAACCCAGATGAATTTGGGAACCAGAGCAACCGCCTCACTGGTGTCGAAGAACTTCAAGAGACTTATGACAAAACATTGTCAACAATGAACAGCAAGCTCGAGCAGAAACTAAATGCGACTGACCAGACAGTTAATCTGTTGCTCGGGTACAAGGCTGACGCTGAAGACAAAATGGAGAAAATGACAGAGGAGATTCCCTCTCTGCGTACACTTATTACTACCCTCTTTGATGATGTCAAAAAGGGGGAAAACTCAGAAAGCAAAGGGAGCAAAGACAGCAAGAGCTTGAGGACAGAAGAGGTGGAGGTGGAAATTGCAACAGAAACACCAGCACCAACTCAACCCAGACCTACTACACCTCCAAGACCTGACCCCACTCTACTTGGAACAGAACAAGCTCAACCAGCACCTCAGATCCCCATGGACAAAGGAAAGAAACCAGTGGATGAAGGAGACCAGATTGCTGAATTATTGTTATTTGGAGTCAGCATGGAGCAGGCATGTGACCCAATATTCAGAGCTCAGTTTTACAAAGATCAGGCAGAGAGAGAGAGGAAGATAGCAGCACAGGAATCCAAGGAAAAGTCATTCCAAACACCTTTCTCATCCCCATCATCTGCTGAACGCTCACAACAGCAGTCATCTCAATCAACCACCCAGTCTAAGAAGAAAAAGAAGAAAGCCTTCTCGTGGAACCTGTCCTTGAAAAAGCAGACACCCACTGACACATGGGTTCCACAAGATGATCAGAACGATTGGGAGAAGGTTAAACAAGGTTTCATCCTGAACAGAT
Source organism: Leonotis leonurus (assembly GCA_026898415.1). Taxonomy (NCBI): domain Eukaryota; kingdom Viridiplantae; phylum Streptophyta; class Magnoliopsida; order Lamiales; family Lamiaceae; genus Leonotis; species Leonotis leonurus. The sequence continues at coordinate 8,185 of JAPKLX010002342.1, read as the reverse complement.
ACTTCTTGAAGGAGCCTACATATTCAGAGTCAATTCCAAATGAGGACTTCAATAGATATCTGGATAACTTCAGTGACCAGGGCCTCATACAGAGGATCAGAACAGCTGCTTCTGATGCCAAAACTCAGCTCAAGGCCCCGGAGAAAGAGTTCATGGTGTGCCCAACAATACCTGGCAGCAACATTCCTGATAAGACATACATTCTGAACTACATCAACCAGCTGGCCAAGATCAAGGGCTACAAAATCGATAATCATGACCCGAACTATGCCAGAGTAAGAGACGGGATCTATGAGAGCATCCAATTAGTATCTGATGCGCAGAGAGAGAAGATGAAGAAGGGCGGTGCAGCCAGATGGTTTTCTTAGATAGATCTTTCTTCTTATTTTCTGCTTTTGCTCTCTGTTATTTTTTATTGTTCACTTGTACTTATCGATCTGATATCTATTGATGTGGAGTTTTCTAAAGACAAAATCTTATTGTCCAGAATCTTCATTGTTATTTATTGTTATTTAACTTAAATAACAATTGGCTAATCTATCCAGAACATGTTACATGTTAATGTGGTTTCGCTGATTAAGTGTGGTTTTGACATCATCAAAAAGGGGGAAATTGTTGGGAACCCCACAGATAATTTAAGTTTTGATGATGTTATCTCGAAAACACACTTGATATTATTCATGTTCTGTATTATTTCTATTTTGTCTGTTTGTAACAGATGAAAGCTGAAACAAGTCTAAGCAACAGAAAGCTGAAGCAAGTCTAAGTACCAGAAAGTTGGAGCAAGACAATTTTAACAGAAAGTTGAACCAGAAAGCTTCAAACAGAAAGATGAAAGAAGTCTCAGACAGAAAGCTGGACCGGATGAACCAGCAAGTCTTAGACAGAAAGCTGAACCAGCAAGTCTTAGAAAGAAAGCTGAACCAGCAAGTCTTAGACAGAAAGCTGAACCAGCAAGTCTTAGACAGAAAGCTGAACCAGCAAGTCTTAGACAGAAAAGTTGAACCAACAAGTCTCGAACAGAAAGTTGGAGCAAATCAACTTTAACAGAAAGTTGTTCAACCAGAAAGTACTCAACCAGTGTTCAACCAGAAAGGCATTGAAACCAGAAAAGGGCGTAACCAGAAGGTTTCAACCAAAACAGAAAGAGTTGAACCAAATCTGTCAATAATGGTAACAGATCAATAGAGCTATCAAAACCACCAGATGACAATGCTCCTCTCATCATATCTCTTACCACGTCAATATTAAAATTCATCCATCGAGAATTGGAAAGAGAATCACGGATTGACATAAAGAAGGAAAGTAATCACAGTTGATCTGCTTTCCATTCATAGAAGATTCAGTCAACGACCCTACAAGGAAAGAAGAGATATGATTGATTGGCAATCCACAAATCAAATCACGCCAATCAACAAACGGCTAGAAATTCAAAATTCAAAGCCTATATATGTTTGGAGATTTAAAGTCTGATAAGAGAGCGAGTGCTATTCTACTGAAATATTCTCAAGCAATTCAATCTTACATCAGACAAAAGCTTCAAACCGTTCGTGATCGCAATCACACCTCGATTCAAGTCTGTCTTATTGAGAAAGGAAGGAGATCTTTGCTAGCTAGTTGTTTTCTAGTGGATTAATGTGAAGAAATCCTGTTTACAGTTGTTTTCTGTAAGTTGTAAAGGGACACGACCCTTATTCGTGCATAAGCTTCAATCAGGTTGTAATTGAAACTTGTGGCTCATTCTCAGCGAGTATAAATAAGAGAGTATCCTAGTAGTGGATATCTAATCTAGTTTGGATTAGATCGTGGACGTAGGGGTTTCCCGAACCACGTAAAATAACTGTGTTATTTACTTTCTGCATTTATATTCCAGTTGTTTTATTCACTATCTGTCACTCTCATTCAAACTGCATTCTTAATCAATTCTCTAAATACTCGACTAAGATTTGAAAGGTTTTCTAATCAAAGATCACCGACTAAGTCCACCATTATTCCGCACACAATACACTGTTAGAAAATAAGATCACTCTTACTTTCTGCTTTGTATTACTCACTTGAGAGATTCTTCTTGGACATAATAAGATTGGTTAGATAATCAATCTGGTCTGTCACGTTGAGCAATCTGTAAACCAGAAAGCTTAAGTCTCTCTCCTTAATTAGTCAAGTAAAGTGAAAAATTTGTATTTTGTGTATTCCCCCCCCATACACCAAACATTGCTCTTTCGGGACCAACAATAGTTGAGTGCATGAACAATACATATATATAAGAAAATAATCAACGACACAGATTAAAGCAATAATAATTGAAGGGTTCGATGAAAATCTCCCTTTTTAGGTTTTCTTGCTTCAGTTTTCCAGTTTGCCGCCTTTCATCGCGTTTGATGTACGCGCTAGATCCTAGGGTTGTTGGAGAGAGTGTGTGTATCTTCCTATCCAATACAACTTTCCTTTTCCTTTTCTTGCAAGGATTTCCTCGATCACAGTTTCCAAAGGTGTGCTAATCATCACAATTATAAGAGATTTAGCAAATCTAGGTCAGAAAATAGCTTTATAGACTGTAGTTAGGATGTTAATTATGGTCAGTGATGTCTTCCATCTAAGACGTTTCACTTTTCCAAATTCCCCCTTGACTAAGTAATCATTTATTGGGAAAATAATTTCCACGTGGCATGTCTTCTATCTAGGCAAGTTTAGACACGTGTTACTGGTAACGATCTATTATTGTGAGATCTCTGTTTCCATCTGGTACTGCATCATTTTGGTTTGTCATTCTAGTTGACAATCTGGTTTTGTATTTTATGTCTTGATTGACACGGACAGAGACTTGGTTCTGTTTGTATCGTGCTGCTACCATTTGTATCTTTCTGCTACACGATCTGGTTTCATCAATCTGGTATTGACTTTATTCTATCATCCAGATTTAGTAATCCCAGCTTTCCACATAGCATCTTGAATCTTTCTTCTGGTAGAGCTTTGGTCAAAATATCAACACGTTGAACATCTGTGTGAATCTTCTCGATTTGGATATTCTTCCTCTCCACATGATCTCTAATATAATGATATCTCACATCAACATGCTTGCACCTTATATGGAGTACTGGATTCTGTGTTATCGCTATTGCGCTTGAACTATCATAGAATATAGGTATCTCTTTTACATCGATCTCGTAATCCTTTAGTTGCTGCTCCAACCATAATATTTGTGCACAACAACTTCCAGCAACCATATATTCTGCCTCAGTTGTTGATGTAGCAACAGATGTCTGTTTCTTCGAGAACCAAGATATTAGCTTGTTTCCAAGAAACTGGCATGTACCAGAAGTAGACTTTCTGTCTAGTTTGCATCCAGCATAATCTAAATCAGAATAGCCTGTTAATTCAAAGTTGTCGTCACAAGGATACCAGAGTCCAATGTGTACTGTTCCTTTAAGATATCTAAGTATCTTTTTGGTAGCTTCAATATGTGACTCTTTGGGATTGGCCTGGTATCTGGCACATACTCCAACTGCGAATATAATATCATGTCGACTTGCAGTAAGGTATAGCAGAGCGCCAATAATGCCTCTTTATTGTGTTATATTTGCTGGTTTGCCTTCTGGATCTGGATCTATCTTCCCGTTAGTCTGCATTGGAATCTTGACTGGTTTACTGTCTCTGACTCCAAATTTAGTGACCAGATCATAAATGTACTTTGCTTGACTTACAAAGTTACCATCTAGTAACTACTTCACCTGCAAACCTAGAAAGAAATTCATCTCGCCCATCATGAACATTTGATATTTATTTTTCATTAGTTCAACAAATTTGTCACATAAATATGCAGATTGTGATCCAAATATGATATCATCAACATATATCTAGACTAACTCTTTAACATGGATTACGAACAGTGTCTTGTCAATAGAACCTCTTCTAAAGACTGATTCCAGTAAGAATGTTGATAACGTTTCATACCACGCTCTGGGTGCTTGTTTCAGACCATAAACAACTTTAGTTAATCTGTATACTTTCTGGTCTGGGTTTCCTTCTTCAAAACCAGGTGGTTGCTCAACATATACTTCCTCTTAAATTATACAATTTAGAAATGCACTTTTAACATCCATCTGGTAAACTTTGAATCTCTTGTGTGCTGCATATGCTAGGAATAGTCTGATTGCTTCCAATCTGGCAACTGGTGCAAAAGTTTCATGAAAATCAATACCTTCTTGTTGACTGTATCCTTTTGCAACTAGTCTGGCTTTATTTCTGACTACTTCACCATTCTCATCTCGTTTATTCTTGAATACCCATTTGACACCTATCACTCCCTGATGTCTTGGTCTGTCCACAATATACCAAAATTGTTGAGTTCTTCTTGCATAGCAATAACCCAGTATGCATCTTTAAGTGCTTCAAAGGCATTAGATGGTTCAACGCGTGATAGATAGCAACTTAGAAGTGCACTTTCTCCATGCATTCTCCTTGTTCTCACACGATCTGATAGGTTCCCAACTATCTGTTCAGGAGGATGATTGTCTTGTATCCATCTCCTTCTGCTGGACATCTCTTCTTCTGATATCTCAGGCTCAGGTTCATTTGTTGGGTCCTCAAATTCTGGGTGTGCTGTTGAAAATGCTTGAAAAGGATTTTCAACTTCTGGTTCTTCAATTTCTTAATCATTGTTCCAACCATTTGTATTTCTGGATTCTTCAGGTTGATCTTGAGATTGTTCTATATTATCTCCTTCCACTGGTTGACTATCTTCTGGTGGAATTATCAATCTGTCTAGATCCAGATCGATATGTTATGTTCCCCCTTGTTGTGAGCTTGTTGTATCAGCATTAAGTGGAACATCGATTTCATTCTCTTCTGCTGTATTCCAGATTAGAATATCTTCTAACAATATCCCTTCTGTGCTCTTGTCCTTAATCTGGTTTTGAGTATGTTCATCACCTATCTCTCTGTAATTAATAATAGAGTCATCAAATACAATATGAGGTGTTACTTCCACAATATGAGTCTTCTTGTTGAAAACCCTATAAGCTTTACTAACATCAGAATATCCTAAGAATATTCCAGGGTCAGCTTTACTATCACAGGTTTTCAATTGAGATTTCCCATTATTATGAATGTAACACAAACAACCAAAAGTACGAAAGTATTGTATCCTGGGCTTTCTGTTGTTCCAGACTTCATATGGCAGCTTTTCCAATATTTCTTTCTTCTTGTGTAAGAAGATTACCCATGTAAATCTTGAATAATCATCAATGATGACCAGAGTGTACTTTCTACCATTTATACTTAATGGCTTGACTGGACCAAATAAGTCTAAATGAAGTAACTCTAAGATTCTGGTGGATGACTGAACTGCTTTGCTGGAAAATGATGATCTGGTTTGCTTCCCAGCTTGACATGCTTCACAGATGTGGTTCTTGTCATACACTTGATCTGGTAATCCTTCGACTAGTTTTTCTCTTGCAATTTTATTGATTGACTTGAAGTTGAGATGACTTAGTCGCTTATGCCATAACCAACTTGTTTCTGATATTGTCTTAGTGACCAGACATGTCTATATCTGGTTACTCCACTATACAATATATAATCTATCCTGTAATTTTTCGGTAAGAAGAATCTCATCTCCTTCCTTATTTTTCACAAAACAGTTATTAGCATAAAAAATGATCTGGTTTCCATTAGCACAAAATTGGCTAACAGATGACAGATTATGACTAAGACCCTCAACAAATGATACATTTGTGATTGTGGTCTTGCCAATTGTTATATTACCATAGCCTCTGGTGTAGCCTTTTGAGTTACATCCAAAGGTTACCTGTGGTCCTTCTCTTTCCACATAGTCTGATAGAGCGTTCTTATCACATGTCATGTGTTTTGAACATCCACTATCAATAATTCAGATTGTTCCCGTTGCTATTTTACTCGTTCTTGCAGTTCTTCGATCCTGCAATTAATAAATTTTAGCTACCCTTTCAACAAGTGGGTGCTTGGTTAGTAGCAAATGTTCCCTTGGGGATCCAGATTAGCTTCGTGTTAGGAACACATATACAGCATGTAATCCTTCTTCCAATATCATCTGTTCTGGTTAAATCTTTGTAGACAGAAGGATGATTTCTCTCAATGTTATCACAATCGATCTTCTTCTCATTGGTTGCGGATGTTTTGGTAGATGTCTTCTGCTTCTGAATTTTATTTGTTTTCTCATAGTGAGCAGATTGACCCGTCTTCTGATAGTATTTGTTATCTCATGTTTCCTTCATCATCAACTTCTTGGGTTGATTTTTCTTGTTCTTGAGATCCTTAACTTGATCTGGTATGTTCTTTCTTTCAGCAACAAACTGAGTCTCACTAGAATTCACATTGTATCCTCGACCAGTTCTTCCCTTTTGTTGCATATCGATGATCATTTCAGCTCGTTGTTGACTTTTGTTGATTTTCCTCATATTTTCCATGGTTTTCTTCAATCTCTCTTCTACTACATCCTTCCTGTTGATGACATCTTTCACCTTGGAATTGAGCGAATATATTTCTGCGTCTTTTGTCTTGATCTGTTCTCCAAGACCATTTATTTGTGTAGAGAACTTGGTATTTGCTTCACTCAAGAACTTCACAGTTTCATTCAGCTTGTCATTCTCCTTTATGACTTCAGAGAATAGCTTCTTTATGCTGGTGTAGCTTTTAAACATCTCATTAATTTCATCCCATGACACTTCTGGTTCATCTTCATTTCCTAAATCATAGACGAGTTTATTTGAAGACATAGAAGCATGAGAATTTACCTTGTTCTATTAAAGTCCGTTGTCCAATCCCATGTAGCATTCATCCCAATTTTCATCTGTTTTTTCTGCATAGAATGCTTCATCATTATCTGATGAACTATCAGACAGATGACTTAAGCTGCTGGAATCTTCTTCTGCTATCATGGCCTTGCGTTGAGCTCTGAGTTTTCGATCTCTTTAAGCTCGTAACTCTTCTCTTTGGCTCTTTGACAAATCAGGAAAATCTGTCTTGAAGTGACCTGTTCTCTCACATCCATAGCAAGTATAGTCAGTAGGGTTAAGAGTTTTACTATTACTTTTATTTTCAGCTTTGTCGTCAGATAGTTATGTTTCTTTGTTCTTCTGGTATCTACTTTTGTTATCTTTGTAGAACCTTCGATACTTTCTTGATCTAATTTCCATCTTTTCTATCCTCTTGGCAATCATGGCAAATTCTTTGAGCAATTTATCATAGCCTCCTTCTTCTGGTGCGGCAGTTGGTGTTGGTTCATCTGTTTTGCACTTCGCTTTGAAGGCGATCTCTTTCTCTTTCTTTGAATTGTTTTCATTCTTCTTGATTGAGGAATGATCCGATCCATGTATCCTTCTGATGTCACATTCGTGAACAGCCAGATGATCAAATAGAGCTTCAACAGATAGATCATTAAAATCAGCACGTAGTGGCTGCATTGCTGAATAAATCTCCCAGCTTGGTGGTAATGCTCTGAGAATTTTGAGATTTTTCTCTCTTTGTGTGTACTTGTTTTTATTAAACGCAGAGACTTCAAGTAACACTTCTATGAACCTTTTCTTTATCTAATCAATGGTTTCTCCAGGTTTCATCTTGAATTCATCGAACTTGTTGCATGCTAGAGACAGCTTGTTCTCGATCATTGCTTCAGAAACTAGACTTAGTTCTCTCAAGGCTTCCCACATCTCTTTGGCTGTGTCAAGATCTTGGATCTTAGCCAGATGAACTCCTTTTACTGTACTGGAGATGATTCCTTTGGCAAAGTCATCAAGGTTTGCTTTTCTTCTTTCTTCAGATGTGTACTTTCTGGGGTCTTTTGGTACATTCTCCTTGACCACTCCAGTTTCCGTGATACGGGTTGATTCTTCATAAATGACTAATGTCCATTCTTCGATCACTTTCCACATCAGACAGTGATGAGCTTTGAGGCACATCTTGATTCTGAAACTCCACTCTCTATATCCTTGGATGGAGAATTCTTCACAAGCCCTGATAACAGATGATTCCATAATAACAGATAGAATGTAGGTGAATGAAAAGTGTTTTCTAGATCTATTCAAGTTGACCACGCAGGTTTCACCCTTGTGAAAACAGAACCTATGGTCTTATGAACCACTGCTCTGATACCACTTGTTGGTCCCAATAGAGCAAGGTTTGGTGTATGGGGCGGGGGGGGGGGGGG
>JAPKLX010003401.1:0-11183 GCA_026898415.1 Leonotis leonurus | reverse complement strand
GCTGTTTCATGAGCTCTAGCTGTTCCATGAGCTCTAGCTGTTGATGAGCAGGTGCATATCGTTTCCTACGATATTTGTCTCTAGCTGTTTACTTTGTCTCGCTGTTCTTGTAGACAATTTGTATGTCTCGCTGTTCTTTGTAGACAAGTATGTTGTCTCGCTGTTCTTAGCGATCTGTTGTAGTGCAGCTCGCTGTTCTTTAAGATTGCAAAACTTTCCTATACAGCTATCACGAATGCTAGAACTAGAAATAGATCACTATAAGTAAGTTTGAAACTTCAAACTTCCTTTTACAATGTTGATCTTGCAAAAGGCTATTCTAGAACAGATTCCAAAAACCAATACAAGGCATGGGACAGCGAGCTGTTAACTTGTGAACAGATCGAGAACTCGATCTGTTCAAAATAACTCGCTATCATTACAATGAGTTTTAAGCCTTGTGTACATAATTGATGTGTCCAGGACAGCTTGAGAAGAATAATACAGATAGTGAATTTATACCATCTGCTTCTTTAATACTCTAGCTGTTCCTTAACAGATAGCATCAATTACTTGGTTTTAAGAATTCATATTTTAACTAAGTGTTGTTTCGAATAACATTATCAAAACCACTATTACATTGTAGGGTTCCCAACAATTTTCCCCTTTTTGATGATGTCGAAACCAACACTTTACAATTTCTAACCAAGTGAGATAAAAGCAGTTAGATGATTATGCAATAAAGCATTAGATAACACATAAAACATTACCTGGACAACTAGATATTGTCATCAGGTTGTTTTTGGATCAAAAGATGTTTATCATTTTTCATTCACTAGTTGTTTAGCTGTTATAGATAGATATTCAATAAGGACAGCGAGCTGTACAATTGCAAAATGAGGGAAAAGTAAACATCATTGTTGTGGAACTTGACTTTGATATGCAGTAAGTTTTCTTGATTGTTCAGCTATTCGAGCTCTTCGTGCTTCCACTATCTCTCTCCTCCTCAACTCCGAGGGAACACCAAAACTAGCATAAATGCCATTGAATACCCGTCTGTAGTCTTTATTGTTGAGATCTATGGGGTATCCCATGGCTTTTGCAGAGTGATTAATGTGATTTAGGATTGCAGTGTGATCAACCTCTGTTGTTCCTTGGATCCTTGGATATAGAATTGTCGTCTTTTTCGGAGCAGTTAGAGGATGGTTGTGCATTGCAGATTGCCTGTGAAGATATTCCACAAATGATTGATTCTTGTGTTGCTTTAGGAATTCTCTGAACAGTTCGTCCACATCTCCACTTTGCATGTCTTCATCCATCAGATAGTAGTGTTGCACCACAAACTCTTTGATTAGCTGGTTCCATTTAGAAGCCTTCTTTGTGTGCAACCACTTTAGATTTTGAGCGTCCTTGAGTTGATATTTTTCAAAAAATTTAAACACCGGATTTGTGGGCTCCTCCTCACCTTCTTCTGGTGTTTCATCCTTCTCCATTTCCTCCCTCTGTTGTTTCTCCCTTTCAGCGACAAATAATTCCCGAAAGTCAGGATTTTCTACCTGTTCAGCTTTATATCCGGCGAGGAACATTTCTTCCGTTAGATCATCCTCTGTTGCCACCTTCTTTCCTTTCTTGGCAGCTAGAGCCTCCATTCTTCTTTTTTTCTCTTCATTTTCCTTTTGTATTTGTCTTGCCTCTGCTGCTTATTTTGGATTCATCTTTGGTTTTCGTTTGGCAGCAGCAGCAGCAGCCTTTTTCTTTTGAGGAGCAGCGGTCTGTCTCTTCTGTACTTCCCCCTTTTCGACATCATCAAAATCCTTTGATATGGTGAGTTTAAGGGAAGCAATCTCTTCAGCCATGTCCTTGAATTTACTTTCCATTTCCTCCTTGAACTGCAAAAATGTGGAAATGTTGCCCTTGTCTTCATCAAATTGTTTCGTTGCAGACTTGAGGTGAGATTGGAAATTGACTTTCAGCGCGTTGTGATCAAATTTCATGTCTGTAATGGTCTTGTTGATCTTGAATATTTCATCTCCAGATGCAAAATCAGCTTCTTCGAACTCCTTTTTCAACAATGGCTTGAGAGCAGCAGGTAGAGAAGTGGTAAGTACAACTGGTAGTTGCTTTTCGAGTATAGATGGAATTGTTGTGTTTTCCATGTCTTCCAATTGTTTCTCCACTTCATTCTTCACTTCAGCGACTAGCTTCTTTCCTGCCTCCATCATCTTTCCTTCAAATTTATTAGCTTCGGCATGGAAGTTAGACATTTTGCTTTCGGTCTCTTTCTTGAATCCATCAAAGACTTCTCTATCGCTATCCAATACTTTGTGCAGATCATGGGATAGAGAAGTGTGAGCTTTTTCAAAATTTGCCTCGGCTACCCTTATTGCTGTTTCTGCAGCTGTTTTGACGAAATTTGCTAAGGCAGCAGATCGATCGTTGATTCGAGCGTGAATTAGATTGCTGATCTGCTCCTTTGTCAAAACGGGATCAACAGTTTGCATCAGCAGATTGTCCAGACTAAAGTGCTGATAGTCAGCAGGTGCAGTTGCCTGGGTAAAAATTTCTTCAACCACTTCCTCTGTTTCTTCCTTCCCTTCCTTCATTGGTTCCTTACTTTCTTCATTCTTTTCAACGACAAGTTCAGCATCGACCTGTTCATCCTTCATGTCCTCAGCGAGCTGTGCTGTAGAGGTCTCAACTGCTGGAGAGTGTTGGGCAACAGATGGGTCAGCAAAGGTGAATGCTGCATCAAAGTCCCCAGAGGTCAGATCAATTGCATTTAGAAATAAGTCTTGCTCGTTCACGTAGTACGGAGCAAGATCTATCTTAAGAGCTGCTGCTTCCTCTTTCATCTTTGTCAAGACATATGTTCGGAAGAATTGTCGAGCGTCTGGAATGTCGAGAAAACCAAAGTATGTCATTAGCTTGTTCTCCTCCACCTTAAGATCACTAATTGTGGACAGCATCAGGATTGCCTCCAATATATAGAATTTGCTATCTCGAATGTCGAGATAGACTTGGAATCTTTTGGCCATGTCAAGAGCAGTGGGAGTAAGTTCAATTCCAGGCAAGCTCTTGAGAATTGAATCTGTAGCTGCTTCCTTCATCCCTTCGTAAATCATGTGAGCCCCAACCAGTCGTTCAGTGATATCATCAGCGGGCTGTTCATGAATATTGACTGCAACATCTGCTTCATCGATGTTGATAACCGGCACAGCAACATTGGAGGTAGCCTCCAACTCATCCATTAGTTTGCGAGCCGTGGGTTTAGATTTTGTTTTGGCATCTTTCTTCGATACCTTCTTCGCAGCCTTCTTTCTCTCCACAGCTGGAGATGATTCTTTGGAAACTTTTTGTTTCTTTGTCCCAGCAGCTGGCTGTACATCCCCAGCTGCTTTTCTTTTTGTTGGTTCGGCATCGGCCTGTGCTGCAGCCGCTTCTCCGACTGTCCTTGGTTTCTTGACTGGCATGACCCACTCAGCATTTGATTTGCCAACTGCAATCATTGCTTCCTTGATTCGGTCATCTGTTACCTTCACAAAAATTTGAGCTGCTATTCCCAAAGACATCTCAACCTGATGTCTAGATTTGGGAACAATAAATTCTGGATCAAATTCTATGGCCTTGTGCCATTTATCCTTGTTGTACACTCCATCAATAATGGTGCTAATTTTTGTGGACAGACGAAGAGGACGCTTGACATGTAGATGAATGCAAGCTCCATCTTCATTCTGTCTGAGATCGATCTGCTTTCCCTCATCCACAATTAGCTTGAGCAGCGATCTGCCCCAGTTGATGTTGAGATTCAGAAGTACGGCTGTCAGTACTTTGAGTTTTATGGGAGTCACTGCATCAAAAGTTCCTTGGTGACCCAAAAAGACTTTTTGAACAAAGTCCAGAAGCATGTGATATGTAGGCAGCATTGAACTCCGTGAAATGGCTTTCCCATCCCACTCCATAGGGTGCGCCACCATCAGGTTTATTGCTTCTGCTATTTGTACGTGTGAAACTTCCTCAATCATCATCCCTTCGTCGACTAGAGCGTAAGTGTTGAGAATTATATCAATCACTTGTTTGCGCTCCTTTGCTTCCTTCCCAATCGGCAATTCAATTGTGTATTCATCATTGTCGTCGTCTATCCAAGAGCAGTAAAATAGAGCTACTTGACGCGGGAGATAGAATCAGGGCTCCTTTGTGATTATCTTGTGAAATCCTAAAAGATCACAACTTTGTTAAGTATGGAGCACAGTTCGAGGAAAGAGACTGGATGAGTTGAACAGATGGAAAGTTCGATCTGTTGTTTGAATAGATCGAGTTTACGATCTGTTAATTCACAGTTTGCAATAGATGAATACAGCGAGATAACAGGTTAAGGTGTGAGTCATTAACACAGAATTAAGCCATAATAGTCCAAATCATGCTTGAATTAGGATTTTTTTTTTTTTGTGTTTCTTCTTAGTCACAGAACTCATGAATTAAGGGATTGCAATACCATCAAATATACCTCATTATGCATGGTAAGTTCATATTTTAATGTTTTATGCAACATTATATAGATAAACAGTGGACGAAATCAATATCTACCAAAGCATTCGTATTTTGCAGAACACCGTAAGTGAACCGTTAACATTAAAACCTAGTTCATGCATTTCTAAGCATTTAAGCAACCTGAACAAGCTTCGATTTTTGAAAAGAGATCATCAAGGAGAGAGTATCCATGATGACAAAGAACAGCTCTGGGTTCAGGAGAGAGTCTGGCTTCAATCAATTGAAGCATTTTGGAAACTGGAATTGATGAAGCAGCATGCGATGATGAAGAACTTGCTTCGGAGTTGGTCATTTTCGAAAGGAGAGTTTTGGAGTTGATTTAGAACAGGGTTGGATTGTTGAAAATTTTGAATATTCAAGCTTTTAACAATGGCGATTTTTGAGAAATATGTGTGTGTAGGAGATGAAGCAGTCAAACTACCATATATATATAGACATATCAACGCGTAGGATTAAAGGATGTAAAGTGAATTAAATCTACGGTTGAGATTACTCCCTGAAGTTATGATTTTGCCGCCCATTCCAGCGATTGAACTTCATACGCTACAGGTTGTGACGTAGGCGAGTCACATCTCTGCAGTCGCACGAATATCGAAGTCTGCTACATTTAATGATCTTTCCCTTTTTCTCTCAATCTTCTGACACATTCGACTCTTGGTATGTTATAAATAAATGAGTTTCAATAATCATTAATCATAAATAGAGAGAGTGAGAAAGAAAACATAACCGAGCGAAATAAATTCCCCCTTAATAAATGCCAAACAGATTGATAAAAATCTGTTCTTTGTTAAAATCTCGTTGTTGAGTAAATGTGACATCTAGTTGTAGTAGGATTAGATTTTAGACGAGCAGTTAAACTTTGAAGTTTTTTCAACAGCTCGCTGTTAATTTGTCGTCACATGTTCCCCCTTGATTTAAGCACCATCTTGTTGGGTCAATCTATCTTTTGGGTTTCCCTATAACAGCTAGTATTTCAAAATGAGTTATCTAGCTGTGGAAATCAAAAAGAAGTGTTAATCAACAGATTGATGAAAAAGTGTAACAACAGATCGTATTTTACCATTTACTATCTGTTGTTTACACTTTTACCATTTTCGAGTAGGTTGATTAGTCCTAGCTTGCCACAAAGCATTTTGAATCTGTCCTCAGCTAATGCCTTTGTTAGAATATCAGCTCGCTGTACATCAGTATGAATCTTCTCTATTTTGATATTCTTTCTTTCCACGTGGTCACGGATAAAATGATGACGAACATCCACGTGTTTGCATTGAGTGTGAAGTACTGGATTTTGTGTTATTGCTATGGCGCTCGAGCTGTCACAAAATATTGTAACTGCGTCCATCTGTACTTTGTAATCTTTGATCTGTTGTTTGAGCCATAGGATTTGTGCGGTGCAACTCCCTGCAGCCATGTATTCTGCTTCTGTTGTAGAGGTTGCAACCAAAGTTTGCTTTTTAGAAAACCACGAGATGAGCTTGCTTTCAAGAAATTGACAAGTCCCAAAGGTGGATTTCGATCAAGCTTGCAACCTGCATAATCAGAATCAGAATAACCAGTTAATACAAAATTATCATCACAAGGATACCATAAACCTATCTCAATGGTCCCTTTGAGATAACGCAAAATTCGTTTGGCTGCTTCTAAGTGGGATTCCCTTGGACTTGCTTGATACCTAGCACAAACACCAACTGCAAAAGTAATATCAAGTTGACTAGCAGTTAGATATAAAAGTGAACCGATAATACCACGATACAGTTTTACATCTATTGCCTTCCCGAGTGCATCAGGGCCAATCTGCCCATTGGTTTGCATAGGGATTTTTCCTGGTTTGCAATCTTTAACTCCAAACTTTGTGATGAGATCGTTGATATATTTGGATAGATTGATTAGGATCCCATCAACAGATTGTCTGACTTGTAAACCTAGGAAGAAGTTCATTTCTTCCATCATTGACATCTTGTACTTGTCCTGCATTAGCTTACTAAACTTGTTACAAAGGAATTCAGATTTGGATCCAAAAATAATATCATCAACATAAATCTGAACTAAAAGGATATAGTCTTGGACTTTGATGGTGAATAACGTCTTGTCTACTGATCCTCGTTTGAATCCCGATTGAAGTAAAAATGTGGATAGTGTTTCATACCAAGCTCGAGGAGCTTGTTTTAATCCATACACTGCTTTAACTAATCTGTACACCTTGTGTTCATCTTCAACTTCAAACCCAAGTGGTTGTTCCAAGTAGACTTCTTCTTCCAGAATCCCATTCAAAAATGCATTTTTTACATCCATCTGGAATACTTTGAAGCGTTGGAAAGCTACATAAGCAAGAAACAATCTGATGGCTTCTAGTCTTGCAACAGATGCAAATGTTTCATCAAAGTCTATCCCTTCTTGTTGGCAATAACCTTTTGCGACTAGCCTTGCCTTGTTTCTTACTACTTCACCTAATTCATCTCTTTTATTCTTGAATATCCATTTGACTCCAATCACACCTTGATGATGAGGTCGATCCACTAAGTACCACACATCATTTCTCTTGAACTCATTTAATTCTTCTTGCATGGCATTGATTCAATCTGCACTTTGCAAGGCTTCTTCGATGTTCTTTGGTTCGGTGTGTGCAAGATAGCAACTTAGTAGTGCACTTTCTCCATGCATGCGTCTCGTTTTGACTCTATCTGTTGGGTTCCCAACAATGAGATCAGATATATGGCTATCTACCCATCTTCTTCGTCTTTTCATTTCATCCGTAGATACTTCGATTTCCATTTCATCGGGTGGATTCTCGAATTCAGGATGATCTATGGTAGGTACATCAAAGAGATCGTTAGTATTTAAATCAATGCTTGATACTTCATTTACCAATTGTTGAACAGATGGTTGTTGAGTTGAGGGAGGGGGAGATTGAGTGTTTTTTTCATCAACAGATGGTTGAGAATGTTCATGTGAAGTTCCCCCTTCATTTGTTCCCCCTAGATGAGAGAGTTGTCCATCTGTTCCCCCTTGCTGTGGCTTTTCTCCAGCAGGTTGATTATTAGCTTCTTCTTCATCTTCTTTTCTTGGACTCCATAGCAGAATATCATCAATTAATTGACCTTTGGAGTTTTTAAGAGTGGAAGAGGGTGAATTCTTGTTTGATTGATCATCAACTGTTCCTGACACCTCAAAAGTAGTTTCGTCAAATACAACATGAGGCGTTACTTCCACAATAAGAGTTCGCTTATTAAAAACACGATAGGCCTTACTAATGTCAGAATATCCTAGAAATATTTCTTGATCAGATTTTCTATCAAATGTCTTTAATTGAGTTTTCCCATTATTGTGAATGTAACACTTACATCCGAAAGAACGAAAATAAGTTAGAAGAGGCTTCCTGTTATTCCACAGCTCGTATGGAGTTTTGTCATGACGTAAAGTGACAACAGATCGATTCTGTGTGTAGCATGCGGTGTTGATTGCTTCTGCCCAGAATTTTTTTGGAAGATTGATTTCATTTAGCATGGTTCTAGCTGCTTCCTTTAACGATCTGTTGCGCCTTTCTACAATTCCATTTTGTTGTGGCGTACGAGCTGCTGATGTTTGATGTTGTATTCCCATCTTTGAGCAATAAGCCTCGATCATTTGATTGATGAATTCAGTCCCACGATCAGATCGAATTGTGATGATTGATTTCTCTTTTTGATTTGATAATCTGTTGAGAAGATCAGGTAGCTTTTCAAGGGTTTCCTTTTTCTTGTACATAAAAATAACCCAAGTAAATCTAGAGAAGTCATCAATAACAACTAATGTATACTTTCTACCATTTACACTTAATGGAGATACAGGTCCAAAAAGGTCTAGATGTAGAAGTTCTAATATTCTGGTAGTGGAGTGCGCTGCCTTGGTTGGGAAAGATGCTCTTGTTTATTTTCCCGCTTGGCAAGCTTCACATACATGGTCTTTGTCATATTTTTGATTTGGTAGACCTTCGACCAGTTTGTCTTTGACCAGCTTGTTGATTGATTTGAAGTTGAGGTGGCTTAAGCGTTTGTGCCATAACCAGCTGGTGGAAGAGCTTGATGCAATTACAAGACATATGTCAGTCTGTTCATTCCATTGTACAATGTACAATTTGTCCTGCAAAATTCCGGTAAGAAGAATTTCTTCTCCTTCCAAGTTCTTCACTAGACATTTATTAGCGGTAAATTCTACTCTTTTATTATTAGCACAAAATTGACTAATAGAGAATAGATTGTGATTTAAGCCTTCAACATAGGACACATTTTGAATGATTGTTTTACCAACATGGAGATTACCAGAACCTCGTGTATATCCTTTTGAGTCACCTCCAAAGGTTACAGTCGGTCCATTGCTTTCTTTGTAATTTGATAACAACTTTTTATCACCTGTCATATGCTTTGAACATCCGCTGTCTAGTATCCATACCGCGCCCCGAGCTGCATCTCTTCTCCTCATCGATCTCCTATCCTGCAATGAAAGTTCATTTAGCTACCCTACTGAATGAGGGTGCTTTGTTAGTGGACCAAGTTCCTTTTGGAACCCAAATCTGCTTAATAATAGTAACATTTTGTGAAGGTCTGATTTGTTTGCCACTAAAGTCGATATACACAACTTTCTTCTTGGCAGATGGTAGATTAGGCACAGCTTGTTTCTTATGAGCAGATGGCTTGTGGGGAGCAGGAGGTTTTCTTTGATTGAAAGATTGAGGACTCCGCTGGTGATTGAACTTTTGAGCAGCTTGATTAAACCTTTGAGCAGGCGGTTTCCTTGGTTGAAATCCAATCCCTTGAGTAGTGAATTTTTGTTGTCGCTGACCTTGATCCTTGATTAAGATAGCTTGTGGTTGTCTCGCATTGTTGTTGAGATTCACTATTTTGTCTTTTCCTTTTTCTTTGACAAATTTCCCTTTTGGTGGTCCTTTGTCAACTCCGTCAAAACCAAGTCCGGTATGGTCTGCAGCTCTTCTTTGCATGACGTTGATGAGTTGAATCCTATCCTCCTTTTTGTGTATTGAGTGATTAACCATGGCACTCAAATCATCGACCTTACGTTGAGCAGATGCTTCTCGATCAATGAGATATGATATCTTGGCGTTCAATGTGTAATTTTCTTCACTCTTGCTCTTGAGTTGCTGAAGTAGAGCTTTTTCCCTATCATTGAACGAGCTGCTGATTTCTTTCATTTCTTAAATGGTGTTGGCCATTCTTCCATTTTCTTTGAATGCATGTTTGAACATTTTGTTCAATCTTGCATGATCCTCCATGAGTTTGTTAAAGTCTTCGACGGACAATTCGTTCTTTTCATTTATTTCCTCTTCATCACCCGAGTCATACAAAGGTGAGTTAGAAATAAAAGAAGAATTATTTTCTACCTCATTATTGTCGAGTCCGTTGTCATGACCCATGAGACAATCATCCCATTTAAGATCCAGCTCGTTTGCCATAAAAGCTTCATCGTTGTCGGACGAGCTGTCGGTAAGCGTATTTGGTGTAGCTTGTTCTTCAACGAGCATAGCTTTTCTTTGTTCTCTTAGCTTTTTGTCTCGCTTGCTCCTGAGCTCTTCTCTTTCTGCCTTGGAGATATCGGGGCAATCTGTTTTGAAATGACCTTTCCTACCACATTTAAAACAGGAAAATTCAGATAGGTCAGCTTTAACATATGAGGTAGATTTTACCTCATTCCTTCTCTCAGGTCGATCTCCAGATCGATCTCTTCCTTTGAAATTTCTACTGTTATCTTTGTAGAGTCGTTTGTATCTGTTTGCCCTAAGTTCCATCTTTTGGAATCTTTGGGCCATGAGCGAGTATTCCTCGAAGTAGTTCTTGGTGGGGTAATTTTCATCATCTGAACTAGATGAATCTTTTACTATCACAGCTGGTGGAGGTTTCTTTTCCACCTCCTTTTCTTTTTGCTTTGCTTTGAAGGCAGTTTCTTTTTCCTTAGTTCCTGCAACAGATGGTTTGCTAGAAGAAGGATTAGATTGACCACGAATACGATTGATTTCGTACTCATTGCCCGTTAGTAAATCAAATAAAGCATCGATGGTGAGAGAATTAAACTCTGGCATCATGGGATGCATTGCCGAATATATTTCCCAACTAGCAGGTAGAGCGCGAATGATTTTGAGATTCTTTTCGCGTTGAGTATATTTATCTTTGTCGATTGCATCTATCTCGATCAAGATTTCGGTGAATCTGTTCTTCATCTGTGCAATGGTTTCACCAGATTTCATCTTGAATTCTTCATATTTGTTACAAGATATAGACAGCTTATTTTCTTGAATCACGTCGGATATCATACTTATTTCTCGTAGCACATCCCACATCTCTTTTGCTGTTTTGAGACGTCGGATTTTGGCTAGGTAGATTCCCTTAACTGTGCTGGAAATCAATCCTTTTGCATAGTCGTCTAGACTTGCTTCTTTCTTTTCCTCCGTTGTGTAGTCATCCATGTCCTTTTCCTTTTCGACTAGTTCGACGGTGGGAGTGGGTCCAGTTCCATCCTTTGTCTCAGCAGAATGTTTGTGCATGATTTTGATTGGACCATTGGTGATAACTGACCACATCTTGATATGATGAGCTCTAAGACACATTTCCAGTCTGAAGCTCCAATCTTCATATCCAGCAATAGAGAAATCCTCACAAGCCCTAGCC
>JAPKLX010003343.1:0-11264 GCA_026898415.1 Leonotis leonurus | reverse complement strand
TGCATAAGTATCTCTCTTGTTGTGATTGATACTTGTGACTCGTTCTCCACGAGTATAAAGAAGCAGAGTATCCTAGTAGTGGATAATCTAGTCTAATTTTGACCAGATCGTGGACGTAGGGATTTCCCGAACCACGTTAAACAACTGTGTGCTTTACATTCCTGCAGTCTTTAATTATTTTTTTTGTTGTTTATTATTCTAACCCTCTGCACTATCATCCATCTGCATCTCAATCAATCTTCTTAACATTCTGAATTATTACTAAGGTTTTCTAAACAAGAGCAATCACTAATCCACCATTATTCCGCACTCACTCAACACTCAGAAAGTAATAAGATCACTCTTATTATTAGCTAAGTGTTTACACTAAGAGAGTAATCTGGTTGGACTAAACTGCTATCGATCTGCATCTAAATCTGTCTAGTCATCTTCGAGCAATTTCTTATACAGAATAGCTTGAACTCTCTCACAACTTGTTAAGTAAACTGAAAAGTTTGTATTTGGTGTATTCCCCCCCCCCCATACACCAAACCTTGCTCTTTCGGGACCAACAAATTTAAAATTCTAGCCGTTTGTTAATTGGCGTGAGATTGATTGTAGATTGCCAATCAATGATGTTCATCATAGCTGCTCTTTCCTTGTAGAAACGTTGACTGAATCCTCTATGTATGGAAAGAAGATCGGTAGTGAAAACTTTCCTTCTTCGTGTCAATCAAGGATTCTCCTTCCAAACCTTAGTGGATGGACTTCAATATTGATGTGGAAAGTGGATATGATGTGAAGGATAATGTCATCTGGTGGTTTGATGACTCTATCGATCTGGTGCTTCGCTGTGATTATCGATCTGGTTGGTGATCTGGTCGATGACTGTCATAGCAGATCGATTTCTTCTTTTTGAAAAATGTCTTGGTCTTCAACCTATACTATTATTGAAATGACTTCTATAGAAATAATTCATTTACATGCTAAGTCATCTCCTAATCTGTTCTCTATCAGAATTCACTTTATGCGTAGTGATCTGTTAACATGTAGAATAGTTTAGTACTAACTAAAGTTAAAAAGACTAAGTGTGTTTCAAGAGATCATCATCAAAACCAAAATACTTTGGGGTTCCCAACAATTTCCCCCATTTAGATGATGTCGAAACCACACTTTACAATATCATCCTAATTTAAGCATCCAGAGTGATCTGGTTAAAAAGGCCAGATTGTTAATGATTTCGTTATTTGGTTATAACGATTAAAAGCAGTTATATATGTTCTGGACAATAAAATTTTTTCATCCGAAACCCAAAGAATTTTCATAGATAGGAACGTATAGAGCAGGATGGGTTACAGATGTCAAAATGCAAGAATTACAGGTAGTAAAAGATGTGAAAAGATGTATCTATCTGCTCTTCTTCTTTTCTTCTTGTTGCTTCTTCAACTTTGCTCTTGTCTCATCTGATATCATCTGGACACTTTCATACACTCCCTCTCTGACCCTGATGTAATCTGGGTCTTCAGCATCGATCTTGTACCCCCTGTTTTCTGCAAGCTGATTTATGAAGTTTAGCAGGTAGGTCTTGTCAGGGAGTTTAGTGCCAGGGATGCCTAGACATTCTCTGTATTCTCGATCTAGTGCAGTTATAGTGATCTGGGCCTCTACAGCTGCTGCTCTTATGGCCTGGACCAGATCTTTAGCATCGTTCATGTCCAGATAGAGGTGGAAGGCTTCATTAGTTGTGCCTTTGCAGTATGTTGGTTCTTTGATGAAGTAGCGGCACATGATAAATCCATATTTTAGCCCCTCCCAGCCTTCCTTCAGATTGTCTGGCACCCAGCAGGTTTCTCCTTCTTTTGTCTTTTTGGTCTTGATTGGTGCAGAGGAGAACCAACCAGATCCAGACTTCTTCTTCTTCTTCTGTGGCTGAGATTGACTTGATCTGCTTGAACCAGACTTGGATGGCCTCTTAGGTTGAGCAGATGGTTGACTTGGTCGATCTGGTTGTGATGGCTGCTCAATTTGAGCCTCTCTCCTTTCTTCTGTAGCACCAGATTGACCCTTACCTTTTCCTCCAGCTCCTCTCTCTTTCCTCATGCTAGATCCTTCCCCTTTTCGACATCATCAATATATATTTTGATGAGTGCCTTAAGAGAGGTGATCTCCTCCTTCATCTCATTTTCAACGTCCATCTTGTAGTTGAGTAGAGATGTGATATTAGCGTTGGATTCATCAATCTTTAGCTCCATGGATGATTTGACACTGGTAAGATCAGCAGTGTAATTCTCTTGTTCTTCTTTGATAGCCCCAATCTCGTCTATGTATGAGTCAATCATTGTCTTCGTGGGGTAACTCAGATCTCTCAGCTTCCTCTCGACAAAATTCACTCCATCATCTTCAAATTTTCTGAGTTGTGATCTAATTTCAATTTTGGCTGCTTTGATCACTTCCTCAGAGACTCCATCAGTCTGGTCCTTGACTATGGCATGAACCATGTCTTTCTCCTTTTTGGCAAATTCTGTGACAATTTGGTACATCTCTTGGACCTTGTGCTCCATGGATGATAGGATCTGATCAATCTGTTCCTTTCGTTGATCTGCAGCAGTTCTGTCATCATCCATCTTTTTGCTTAGCTCCTCGAGCTTCAGTCTGCAAGTTCTCCTCAGGTCAGAGTCCATCTAGTCTACATGTGACTTGATGCTGTTGTTGAATTCAGTGAGGACTCTGGTGGCCTGGTCTTGGACAGTTGAGAGAGTCCCATACATGAATTTGTCCACTTTGATAGAGATTAAATCGTTGACTTGTGCATTTGATAGAGATTGATGCTGAGTCATCAATATCTCTTCCAGATCAGTGGTCTCCACAAATTCTTCCATGGTGGCTGCTACAGAGGGGGTGTAAATATCATCTGTTAATTTTCCTCCCACCCTCTGTCCAGCTGGTTGTTCTTCCTCCCGTATATAATTGACCACCTCTATCTGTATGGGCTCTTTCTGGGCTTGTTCCTCCTTGGCCTTTGTATTTATCTCAGCTGTTTCTGCAGCTGGCATAGCCTGGTCAGCAGCATCAGCCTGGTGCTGAGCTGGTTCTGGTCCTTGTTCTGCTGCACCCTGTTGGTGAGCTTCAGCTATTTCTTCTTCCTCTTCATCCACTACACTTTCAAAGAAGTGTAACAACCCTTCTTTCTCATATATCGATCTCAGATCGATCTGTAATTTCTGGGCTTCATGCTGTGCAATGGCAAGGATGCTCTGGAGATAAGTGTCTCTTAACTCTGCAATGGACGAAACTTCGAAGATGTTTAAAAGTATTGCTTCTTCTGCCTTGAGTGTAGAGATTGATCTTGTCTTGAGCAGAGCGTCGAGGACATAGAATTCTTTGTCCTTCATGAGAAGGAGTAGTTTTAGTCTCTTAGCAGCATCATAACTCTCTGGAGTTAACTGGATGCCAGGAAATGATTTAAGAATAGAGTGATCTGTTTCTGCTTCTAGCAGCTTTACCACTGTTTCAGCCTTTTTCTTCTCCACATCCTCATCTGAGGATTCATCTTCCTCTTCTTCCTCATCAATCTGCTCTAATTGTTCAGCAGATGATGGACTAGCTGTGTGAGCAGGGGAAAAATCATTTTCCTGATTTGGGTCGAAAGAGGAGATGGGGGCAACTTCCTCTGGTGGACCCCCAACCAGAATCTCCTCATCTTTAACATCCTGTTGGGGGATAGGTGTATCAGAAATAGCAGGTTCCTTAGCTTGGACCTCTTCCATTGGTTCAGAGAGTTTCTGTAGTCTTCTCCTCTTGGGCTTTGGCTGTTGAGCAGCTGTAGAAGCATCAGTATCCACTGAGCTTGCTCTTCTAGTGACTCTTTTTGTAGGAGTTCTTTCCACTGGCTTTTCCTTGGTGGCTCGTGATTTGATTGATTATTCTGTGGGGGCAGATGGGGGAATCCAGATTGGATTGGAGCTCCCCATCTCCATCAAAGCGTTAGCGTGTACTGGATCTGTCACCTTGGCTATCAGATTGGCTGTGATTCCCATGGACATCTCGATCACTTCATCCCATTGGTGTTGTTTGAAAAACGTTTCCAGCATGAAGCTGATCTTTGTGGAATGCCTCAGGCTGCTACTCCTCACTTCAATGTCTGGGCTCGCTCCTTTGATGAAAGTGATCATTATAGCTTCCTTTGTCAACAGATCGAACAGAACTCTGCTCCAATTAACGGGAAGATTGAGCACCACAGCCGTGAGTATCTTGAACTTCTCCGGCGTCACTTGATCGTATGAACCGTTGTGGTTCATGAATATCCGTTGTACAAACTCGAAGATAATCTTGTACTCCGGAGCAAGCAGTCCTCTGTTGAACATTCTGTTGGTGTAGGTTATTGGTACAACCATCACCATCTCGACAGCTTCCTGCAGCTGATCCTCTGTGATATCTCCAAGTCTGATACCTTCATCCTTCAGCTTATAGACCTCGTCTATAATGTTCAACACATTGTAGGTTATGTTGCTTGTTGTATTGCCCTTGCTAACACGAATAGTGGCCTCGTTCCCACCTTTCTCTCCTTGCCATGTGAGATAAAAGGTTGCCACTTCCTTCGGCAGGAATTGGAGAGGATGTGTGGTGATAATGTTGTGAAATCCTACAATAAAGCAATATAGGTGAACACCATTCTTCCATCAATGAAGTATGAGTGCTTAGTAGCAGTTTAAGCAATACAGAATATCAAGTTCCATGGTTCAATATTTGTTCACAGATGCATGCTTATGGATAAACTTGATTTTCAAGACAGGGCAGTTCATATAAGACAGTTAAAAAAAATATATAACATTTAAATATGAATAACAAAGAGAAACCTTTGCATCGCTTAACAAGGGCGAAGGCCTTGTCTAGTTTATGGAAACCATGGGTGTCAAGAACGGCATATTGATCCAGAGTGGATTTGGGAGCCATTTTTAAGAGAGAGATTTTTTTGAAAGGTTTGAGGGAGTTAGAAATGGCGAGAGATTTGCTAAGTGCTTGTCGAAGAAGAAAAGTGAAGGTAGTAGACAGACAGTCTAACACATATATATAGATAAATAATGCACGGTGTAGATTAAAAGAAATAAAATTAAGGGTTTAGATTTAATCTTCCCTTTTTTTAGTTTTCCCGCTTTTTTGAATTATAGACTTGCAGTCTATCACCGCCTCTACTCTGAGTCAGATACACGCGCTTTTGATCCTAGGGTTGCAGTGCAGCGCGTGTTGGTTTGAGCCATCAAGTTGCTTCCTTTTTCTTGATTTGGTAAATATCTTCGAGATCACAGTTCCCAAACACAGTACTAATCATCACAAAAATAAAAGATTTGGTATATTATGTCAAAATTTAGACATATAGGCTATAATTAAAATTGATATAATCGCTGTATTTAATTTCCACGTGGCTACTAGTCCTCTGTTGCAGCCAATCTTCTTATTAACGATCTGTTGTCACCACTATCAATCTGTTTATACTACTTTTGATCTTGGACATCGATCTTGTGTGATGATCTGTTAATAATTCCTGGTTGGAATTTTATTCGCTTATAATCTGCTCTAGATTGATATGTTGAACTTCGATTCTACCATGATCTGTTGTTAATTCCTGTTGAATTTTAATCGATCTGTTCTTCGTCAAATTGCATTTTGATGATCTGGTGCCAATTCCCTGTTGGAATTTAGTTAATCTGTACTTGTATCAATCTGTGCTGTGTCAATCTGGTCCTTTCTTCCAGATTTAACAATCCTAATTTACCACAAAGCATCTTGAATCTTTCTTCTGGTAATGCTTTTGTAAGGATGTCTGCTTTTTGTATTTCAGTGTGTATCTTCTCGATCTGTATATGTTTTCTTTCAACATGATCCCTTATAAAATGATGTCTCACATCTACATGTTTGCATCTGGTATGCAAGACAGGATTCTGTATGATTGCTATAGCACTAGAGCTATCACAGAAAATGGGTATTTCCTTGACATTGATCTCATAGTCCTTGAGTTGTTGTTTTAACCAGAGTATTTGAGAACAACAACTCCCAGTTGCTATATATTCAGCTTCTGTGGTAGATGTGGCAACAGATGTCTGCTTCTTTGAGAACCAAGAGATCAGTTTATTTCCTAGAAACTGACAATGTACTAGATGTTGATTTTCTGTCTAACTTGCATCCAGCATAATCTGAGTCTGTATATCCAGTTAGCTCAAAGTTATCGTCACAAGGATACCATAATCCAATGTGAGCTGTTCCCTTAAGATATCTTAATATTTTCTTGGCTGCTTCCATGTGAGACTCTTTGGGGTTTGCTTGATATCTTGCACATACTCCTACTGCAAACGTAATGTCAGGTCGACTGGTAGTTAGATAGAGTAGTGATCCTATGATCCCTCTGTACTGAGTGATGTTTGCTGGTGTTCCCTCTGGGTCAGGATCAATTTTCCCGTTGGTTTGCATTTGAATCTTAACAGGTTTACTGTCTTTGACTCCAAACTTTGTCAGCAGATCTTGGATATACTTTCCTTGATTAATAAAGATACCATTTGGTAACTGCTTAACCTGCAAACCTAAAAAGAAGCTCATCTCCCCCATCATGGACATTTGATACTTATTTTTCATAAGATCAGCAAATTTATCACATAGATAAGTAGATTGGGATCCAAATATGATATAATCTACATAGATCTGTACTAAAAGGATATTATCTTTGACTTTGATGATGAACAAAGTTTTGTCAACCGATCCTTTTCTGAATCCAGATTCTAGTAGAAATGTGGACAATGTCTCATACCACGCTCTAGGAGCTTGTTTTAGACCATAAACTGCTTTTGTCAGTCTGTATACTTTCTTGTTTGGATCTGCTTCCTCGAATCCAGGTGGTTGTTCCACATACACCTTTTCTTCAAGGATACCATTTAGAAAAATACTTTTGAGATCCATCTGGTATACCTTGAACCTTTTATGTGCAGCATATGCCAAGAACAACCTTATTGGTTCTAGTCTGGCTACGCGTGCAAATGTTTCATCAAAATCAATGTCTTCTTGTTGATTATAGCCTTTAGGTACTAATCTGGCTTTGTTTCTGACTACTTCACCATTCTCATCTCGTTTATTTTTGAACACCCATTTTACACCTATTACTTCTTGGTGTTTGGGTCTGTCCACGAGATACCAAACCTTATTTCTTTTGAACTCATTGAGTTCTTCTTGCATTGCTGTTATCCAATCTGCATCTTGTAATGCTTCATGAGCATCAGATGGTTCAATGCGAGATAAGTAGCAGCTCAACAATGCACTTTCTCTATGCACTCTTCTGGTCTTCACACGATCTGATGGGTTCCCAACAATCTGTTCTGGTGGATGATCTTGTATCCATCTCCTTCTCCTGGTCACCTCTTCATCAGATATCTCAGGATCAGGTTGATCTGTTAGTTCCTCAAATTCAATGTGTGTTGTTCATGAGGCTTGGAATGGATTGTCATCTGCTCCTACTTCTGGATTTGAATTTTCAGGTTGATCATCATCTGTAATGATTGTTTCATTGATTTCAATTGGTGATCTGTTTTCATCCAGTTCATGTTGGATTATTCCCCCTTGCTGTATGATTTCATCAGCAATAGGTGTAGTATTGATCTCTTCATCATTACTTTTTGAGTTCCAGATTAGAATATCTTCTAATAGCAACTCATTCATCTTTCTTGTAGTCATCTGGTTCTCTATCTGCTTATCATCTGGTGGCCTATACTCAACAATAGACTCATCAAAAACAATATGAGGTGTTACCTCCACAATATGAGAGTTCTTATTGTAGACTCGATAAGCTTTACTGACATCAGAATATCCTAAAAATATTCCAGGATCAGTTTTGCTATCAAAAGTCTTCAATTGGGATTTTCCATTATTATGTATGTAACACAAACAACCGAAAGTGCGAAAGTAAGATATCTCAGGTTTTCTATTGTTCCAGATCTCATATGGTTTCTTTCCATGTCTGAGTGTAATTGATGATCTGTTCTGAGTATAGCAGGCTGTGTATATAGCTTCTGCCCAGAATTTCTTGAGTAGATTGGTAGCATTTAGCATAGTACGGGCTGCTTCTTTTAGTGATCTGTTTTGCCTTTCAACAACTCCATTTTGTTGAGGTGTTCTAGCAGCTGAAGTTTGATGAGTGATCCCCATCTTATAGCATTATGCTTCAATCTTTTGATTGAGAAATTCTGTTCCTCGATCTGTTCTGATAGTTGTTATATTCATCTCCTTCTGTTTGGTGATCTTGTGTAGAAAATCGGGCAATTTGGCTAGTGTCTCTTTCTTCTTTAACAGAAAGATGACCCAAGTGAACCTTGAGTAGTCATCTATGATTACTAAGGTGTATTTTCTCCCATTAATGCTAAGTGTTTTAACTGGTCCAAACTGATCCAGATGCAAAAGCTCCAGTATTCTGGATGTTGAGTGAGCTGTTTTGCTTGTAAAGGATGATCTGGTCTGTTTTCCAGCTTGACAAGCGTTACATATATGATCTTTATCATATACTTGATCCGGTAGACCTTCTACTAATTTCTCTTTTGCAATCTTGTTGATTGACTTGAAATTTAGATGACTCAATCTCTTGTGCCATAACCAGCTTGTTTCTGATACAGTTTTAGTAACTAAGATGACCTGTCCTGCAATTTTCCAGTAAGGAGTATCTTATCTCCTTCCTTGTTCTTCACAAAACAATTGTTAGTTTCAAAGATGATCTGATTACCATTTGCACAGAATTGACTAACTGAAAACAGATTGTGGCTTAGACCCTCAACATATGATACATTTGAGATGGTAGTCTTGCCAACCTTTACATTTACATATCCTCTAGTGTATCCTTTTGAGTTACATCCAAAGTTGAATTGTGGTCCTGGTTGTTCAATGTAATCTGATAGTAAGTTCTTGTTACATGTCATGTGCTTCGAACATCCACTATCAATTATCCAGATTGTTCCTCTTGCTATCTTATTTCTTCTTGCAGTCTTCTGGTCCTACAATTAATTAAACTTAGCTACCTTCAACGTTTGGGTGCTTGGTTATTAGCAAATGTTCCCTTTGGAACCCAGAACATTTTCATGTTAGGAACAGATATATAACAAGTAATAATGTTTCCATTATTGTCAACTCTACACAGAGAATGAAATTCAGATGGATGGTATCTTTCTATTCCATGATCCTTCAGTCTCTCCTATTGACATTCTTTGTCATATTGACTTTTTTGTTGGGTAATGTCCTGTTGACACTCTTTTTCTGAACATAATCTGTTTCTGTGTAATGAGCTGGTTGACCATTTGTTTGGTAGTATTGCTTGTACCCTCTCTCTTTTATCATCATCTTCTGTGGACGACCTTTCTTGTTCTCCAGATCTATTACTTGATCTGGTATTTGTTTTCTCTCAAGCACAAATCTTGTAGTTCCCGAAGACTTTTCTGAGTGACCTGGATATCCCAATCCAGATGTGCCTTTTTGTTGCAGATTAGGTAGCAGTTTAACACGTTCATCACATTTTGTAGATCATTTCTTTGCCTTTCCTTATTCTTTCTTTGACCTTTGAATTTAGTGAGTGAATCTCTCTATCTTTTCCCTTGATCTGTTCTTCCAAATCAGTTACTTTGGCAACGAATTGTGTATTTGCTGTGCTCAATATCTGTTCAGATTTCTTCAGCCTATCATTTTCTTCCACAACTTCTCTAAACAGTCTCTTGATGCTCGAATAGCTCTTGAACATCTCATTTACTTCTTCCCATGATTATTCAGATTGATCTTCTATTTCCTGTTCCAGATCATTATCATTTGAAGAGTTGGTATTGCAAGAATTTACCTCGACTTCATCCAGACCGTTGTCTAGTCCCATATAGCATTCATCCCAGCTTTCTTCTTCATTAGCATAGAATGCTTCATCGTTCTCTGATGAGCTATCTAAGAAATGGCTTGAGCTGCTTGATTCTTCTTCAGCTAGCATGGCCTTGCGCTCATATTTGAGTTTTCGATCTCTTTTTGCCCTTAACTCTTCTCTTTGGCTTTTGGAAAGATCAGGACAGTCTGTCTTGAAATGACATGTTCTGCCACAACCAAAGTAGGTATAATCTGTGGATTTAGATATTTTAGAGGACTGTTGGTTTGACTCATCCTTGCTATCAGATCGATCATTGTCGTGTTTCATGTAGAATTTATTTTTATTATCTTTGTAGAAACATCTGAATTTCTTCGATCTGACCTCCATTTTGTCCATACGTTTAGCAATCATCGCAAACTCTTTTAGCAGTTTGTCGTAACCCTTCTCTTCATCTAGTGCAGTAGATTCAGAAGGTTCGTCTGTTTTGCTCTTCGCTTTGAAGGCTACTTCTTTGTCCTTCTTTGAACCGCCGTCTGCCTTTTTGGACAGATGATCTGGTCCACGAATTCTTTGAATGTCACATTCATGACCTTCAAGATGATCAAATAGAGCTTCCGTAGAGAGTTCATTGAAGTAAGCACAAAGTGGTTGCATTGCTGCGTATATCTCCCAGCTAGGTGGAAGTGCTCTGAGTATTTTCATATTTTTCTCTCTTTGAGTATATTTGTTTTTTTTTAATGCTGATATCTCAAGTAAGATTCCAGTGAACCTTGTTTTCATTTGTTCGATGGTCTCGCCTGGTTTCATTTTGAATTCATCGTATTTGTTGCAGGCAAGTGAAAACTTGTTTTCAATCATGACTTCAGATCCTAGACACAAGTCTCTTAAGGCTTCCCACATCTCTTTGGCAGTATCCAGATCTTGGATTTTGGCCAGATGTACACCTTTGACTGTGCTAGATATGGTTCCCTTTGCAAAGTTATCCAGATTGGCTTCACGACGTTCCTCTGAAGTGTATTTTCTTGGATCTTTAGGAACTATCTGTGTAGTTACTCCAGTTGAAGTAGTTACGGTCTTTTCTTCAGTGATCTATAGTGGACCTTCTTCTATTACTTTCCACATTAGATAGCGATGGGCTTTGAGTGCTGTTTTAATTCTGAAGCTCCATTCTCGATATCCTTGGATAGAGAATTCTTCACACGCCCTAACAACAGAAGATTCCATAGCAAATAGTATGCACGTGAATGAAAGTAGGTTTTCCTAGATCTATTCAAGTTGACCACGTAGGTATTAACCCTGTGAAACAGAAACAATGGTCTTATGAACCACTGCTCTAATACCACTTGTTGGTCCTGAAAGAGCAAGGTTTGGTGTATGGGGGGGGGGGATACACAGAATACCAACTTTTCAGTTTACT
>JAPKLX010000280.1:264935-322242 GCA_026898415.1 Leonotis leonurus | reverse complement strand
AATTTGGAATCAAACCAATTAACAAAGTGTGGACAGCTCGTCTCGAAAATATTGTAGGAAACAATATGCATCTGTCGAAAGACAGCGAGCTGTTATAATCCACACCATTACTACGGTGGACTGCCGACATACTTAAATTTGTCACAAGTCAACCACTCCGTGTATTGTCACATCAACGACATACTTTAAGGAATGAAGTACAAGAAAATCAAAACTCCTGTACTAAGTATCATTCCCAGTATGGCAATGCACTGGGAAATCGCGTGAAAGGTGGTAACCACTCTCAACCTTGCAGCGCATATCTCAACCTCACTGTCATGCATTTAATGCTGCCATTAATGCGTTGAAAAAGAGAACCATCGTCTCCAACGGATAGTTTCTTCAAAGAGGCTATAAATACCACCTTCACCTCCAGAAAGAAGTACGAGAATTCAAGCTTTCATCCTGCTATTACTCTGCTAAAATCTTCAAGCTATCATCACTCAAAACACTACCAACTCTCTAGAATTCTCAGTAGTGTTTACAATCTTTGAAGATTTACTTTCTGGAAATCTATTGTTTACCAAACCCAAGTTAGGATCTAGTTTTGATCCAAAAGTTGTAAGATTTAGATTGTAGTTCTTCAATCTAAGAAGTGTAATCTCAAGTTGTTATCTAGTCTTGATAAAACTTGAGGCTCGAGCTCAACGAGTAAAAAGAAAGGAGACATAGTAGATTTCGATCTAGTTTTGATCGAGCCGTGGACGTAGGGAAAGTTTATCCCAAACCACGTTAAACTCTTTGTGTTCTTACTTTCTGTTTTACTTTATTATCATCCTCTTCATACTCTTGCATTTGATAAACTTGGTTGATAACTTCTCCAACAAAGAAAACGTTTTTCATTTTAAAAAGAGCATTAACCACCATATTCCGCACACAACTTTAATCAAGTTTAAATATGAGTTTTTTATTCTTGATTACTGTTTTCACACATAAGGCATTATTTGAGTGAGATTAAATCTTCCTAATAAGAAGAAGTATTTCACTACCCTAAGCTATCTTAACTTTTAAGTGTGCTTAAGCCTTATACCTAAGTTTAAAACAAGTAAACCTAAAAAGTTTGAATTGGTGTATTCCCCCCCCCCCATACACCAATCTAGCTCTTTCGGGACCAACAAGTGGTATCAGAGCAGTGGTCCATATTGACCATTGTTTCTATTTCACAAGAGATTATCTCTATGTGGTCATCTTGGATAGATCTTGAAAACGTTTTCACAGCATATTGCACTTGCATTTATTTAACCATCTACCTCTAAGTCATGGAAGGACAAATGGCTAGAGCGTGTGAAGACTTCTCAATTGCTGGATATGAGGACTGGAGCTTCAGACTGGAAATGTGTCTTAGAGCTCATCACATCAAAATGTGGTCCGTCATCACAAATGGGCCTATCAAAATCATGCACAAACATTCAGCGGAGATAAAAGATGGAACCGGACCCACACCCACCGTTGAGTTAGTCGAACAAGAAAAAGACATGGATGACTACACAACGGAGGAGAAGAAAGAAGCAAGTCTAGACGACTATGCAAAAGGACTGATTTCAAGTACAGTGAGAGGAATCTATCTGGCTAAAATCAGACGTCTTAAAACAACAAAGGAAATGTGGGATGTGCTACGGGGAATAAGCATGGGATCCGATGTGATTCAAGAAAACAAGCTGTCCATAGCTTGTAACATATATGAAGAATTCAAGATGAAATCCGGTGAAACTATAGCTCAAATGAAAAATAGATTCACCGAAATCTTGATCGAGATAGATGCCATCGACAAAGGCAAATATACTCAACGAGAAAGGAACCTCAAAATCATTCGCGCCTTACCCGCCATCTGGGAGATATACTCGGCAATGCATCCCATGATGCCAGAGTTCAACTCTCTTACTATTGATGCTCTATTTGATTTACTAACGGGCAATGAGTACGAAATTAATCGTATTCATGGTCATTCTAATTCTCCTCTTAGCAAACCATCTGTTGCAGGGATGAAAGAAAAGGAAACTACTTTTAAAGCCAAGTTAAAAGAAAAGGAGGTCGAAAGGAAGTCTACACTAGTTGTGGTAGTAAAAGATTCATCAAGTTCGGATGATGAACACTACCCCTCCAAGAACTACTTCGAGGAATACTCACTCATGGTTCAAAGATTCCAGAAAATGGAGCTAAGGGCAAACCGATACAAGCGTCTCTACAAAGATAACAATCGAAACTTCAAAGGAAGAGATCGATCGGGAGATCGACCCGATAAGAAAAGTGAAGTAAAAACTAACTCCTCATATGTTAAAGCTGACCTATCTGAATTCTCTTGTTTCAAGTGTGGTAGGAAAGGTCACTTTAAAACAGATTGTCCTGATATCTCCAAGGCGGAGAGAGAAGAGCTAAGGAATAAAAGAGACAGAAAGCTTAGAGAACAAAGGAAAGCAATGCTCGCTGAAGAACAAGCTACTCCAAATACGTTTACCGATAGCTCATCCGAAAATGACGAAGCATTTATGGCCAACGAACTGAACCCCGATTGGGATGAATGCCTCATGGGACACGACAACGGACTCGACGACAATGAGGTAGAAATTAATGAAACTTCTTTCACTTCTAACTCACTTATATGTAACTCGGGTGATGAAGGAGAGACAGAAGAAGAGGACGATCTGTCCATGGAAGACTTTTCGAAATTAATGGAAGATTATGCACGATTAAACAAAATGTTTAAACATGCAATCAAAGAAAATGGAAAGATGGCAAACACCATACAAGAAATGAAGAAGGTAAGTGCTTCATTCAACGAAAGAGAAAAGGAGATGCTTCTACAAATCAAAAACAAAAGTGAAGAAGTCTACGCTCTCACTGCTAAGATCTCAGATTTGATTGGGAGAGAATCATCAGAAAACAACAAGGTGGATAATTTAAGTACGATGCTTAATCATTACATCCACAAAAAGTCAGACAGAGTTCATCTTATCAATGACATGCAAAAGAGATCATCAGATCGTGGAGGAATAGGGTTTAATGGAATTAACAAAGGATCTCCATCTGGGAACTTTGTTAAAGAACAAGGCAAAGGGAAGGTGGTAAATCTCAAGAATCAAAATATAAGACAACCGCAAGCAGTGCTGATACGACAGTCGCCGAAGCAGCAACCGCATCATCAACAACAATGGAGCTCAACTCAAGGAGCTAGACCTCAACAAGCAAAACCACCTGCTCAGTATAATAATCAACCGAAAATAAGTCATCAACAGCAGGCTAATCCTATCAAAGAGAGGCATCCAACTGATCAACAAAGAATAACACCTGCTCCCAGACTTTGATCTGCTCAAACCTTGACACATGCACACAAAAAGCCAATCGTATACATCGACTTCAGCGGGAGACAAATTCGAGCATCCAACAATGTCTCGATTATTAGACAGATTTGGGTTCCAAAAGGAACATTGTCTACTAACAACGCACCCTCAATCAGTAGGGTAGCTGAATGATTTATACTTGCAGGTTAGGAAATCAAGGAGAAGAAGAGATGCTGCTCGGGGCGCGGTATGGATACTAGACAGCGGATGTTCCAAGCATATGACAGGCGATAAAGAATTGTTATCCAACTACAAAGAAAACAATGGACCAATTGTAACCTTTGGAGGTGACTCAAAAGGATATACACGAGGTCATGACAATCTCCATGTTGGTAACACAATTATACAAAATGTGTCCTATGTTGAAGGCTTAAATCACAATCTATTCTCTATTAGTCAATTTTGTGCTAATAATAAAAGAGTAGAATTTACCGCTAATAAATGTCTAGTAAAGAACTTGGAAGGAGAAGAAATTCTTCTTACCGGAATTTTGTAGGATAGACTGTACATTGTACAATGGAACGAACAGACTGAAATCTGTCTTGTAACTGCATCAAGTTCTTCCACTAGCTGGCTATGTCACAAACGGTTAAGCCACCTCAACTTCAAATCAATCAACAAACTGGTCAAAGATAAACTGGTCGAAGGTCTACCACATCAAAATTATGACAAAGACCATGTATGTGAAGCTTGCCAAGCGGGAAAACAAACAAGAGCTTCTTTCCCAACCAAGGCAGCACACTCCACTACCAGAATATTAGAACTTCTACATCTAGACCTTTTTGGACCTGTATCTCCATTAAGTGTAAATGGTAGAAAGTATACATTAGTAATTATAGATGACTTCTCTAGATTTACTTGGGTTATTTTTATGTATAAGAAAAAGGAAACTCTTGAAAAGCTACCTGATCTTCTCAACAGATTATCAAATCAGAAAGAGAAATCAATCATCACAATACGATCTGATCGAGGGACTGAATTCATAAATCAAATGATCGAAGCTTATTGCTCAAAGATGGGAATCCAACATCAAACATCAGCAGCTCGTACGCCACAACAAAATAAAATTGTAGAAAGGCGCAACAGATCGTTAAAGGAAGCAGCTAGAACCATGCTGAATGAAATCAATCTTCCAAAGAAATTTTGGGCAGAAGCAATCAACACCGCTTGCTACACACAGAATCGATTTATTGTAACCATACGTCATGGCAAAACTCCATACGAGCTATGGAACAATAGGAAGCCCCTTCTAACTTATTTTCGTTCCTTCGGATGCAAGTGTTACATTCACAATAATGGGAAAACTCAATTAAAGACATTTGATAGCAAAACTGATCAAGGAATATTTCTAGGATATTTTGACATTAGTAAAGCTTATCGTGTTTTTAATAAGCGAACTCTTGTTGTAGAAGTAACGCCCCATGTTGTATTTGACGAATCTACTTTTGAGGTGTCAGGAACAGATGATGTTAAATCAAACAAGAATTCACCCTCTTCCACTCTTAAGAACTCCGAGAGTCAACTAATTGATGATATTTTACTATTGAATCCAAGAAAAGAGGAAGAAGAAGAAGAATGTCCACCTGCTGAAACTATATCACAGCAAGGGGGAACAGATGCAGATGAAGAAACATGATAGCTAGGGGAAACAGATGAAGGGGGAACTTCACATGAAGAATGTTCACAACCATCTGTTGATGAACAACATATTCCATCTGCTCCACCCCCAACTCAACCTCCATCTGTTCAAAACATGGTAAATATATCAAACATTAATTTAAACGCTGACAATTTCATTGATGATTATATATACAGATCATCCAGAATTTGAGAACCCTCCCGATGAGATAGAAATCGAAATATCTGAGGAAGAAATGAAAAGGCGAAGAAAATGGGTAGATAGCCATCCATCTGACCTTATTGTTGGGAACCCAACAGACAGGGTTAGAACTAGACGCATGCATGGAGAAAATGCATTACTAAGCTGCTATCTTGCCCACACCGAACCTAAAGACATCACAGAAGCTTTGCAAAGTACAGATTGGATCAATGCCATGCAAGAGGAATTAAATGAATTCAAAAGAAATGATGTATGGTACTTGGTGGACCGACCTAATCATCAAGGTGTTATAGGTGTCAAATGGATATTCAAGAATAAAAGGGATGAAACAGGTGAAGTGGTAAGAAACAAAGCTAGACTAGTCGCCAAGGGGTTTTGTCAACAAGAAAGAATCGATTTTGATGAAACCTTCGCACCCGTGGCACGACTAGAAGCTATCAGATTGTTTCTTGCTTATGCAGCCTTCCAACGTTTCAAAGTATTCCAGATGGATGTAAAATGTGCATTTCTAAATGGCATTCTAGAAGAGGAAGTCTACTTGGAACAACCACCTGGGTTTGAAGTTGAAGATGAAAACAAAGTGTACAGATTGGTTAAAGCAGTATATGGACTAAAGCAAGCTCCTCGAGCTTGGTATGAAACACTGTCCACATTTCTACTTCAATCGGGATTCAAACGAGGATCAGTAAACAAGACATTATTCACCATCAATGTCCAAGACTATATCCTATTAGTTCAAATTTATGTAGATGATATTATCTTTGGATCCAAATCTGAATTCCTTTGCAACAAATTTAGCAAGTTAATGCAGGATAAGTACAAGATGTCAATGATGGGAGAAATGAACTTCTTCCTAGGATTGCAAGTCAAACAATCTGATGATGGGATCCTAATCAATCAATCCAAATACATCAAAGATCTCATCTCAAAATTCGGTGTTAAAGACAGTAAACCAGCAAAAATCCCTATGCAAACTAATGGACAGATTGGTCCTGATGCACTTGGGAAAACTATAGATGTAAAACAGTATCGTGGTATTATCGGTTCGCTTTTATATCTAACTGCTAGTCGACCTGATATTACTTTTGCAGTTAGTGTTTGTGCTAGATATTACTTAGAAGCAGCCAAAAGAATATTGCGATATCTCAAAGGAACTATTGAAATAGGTTTATGGTATCCTTGTGATGATAATTTTGTATTAACTGGCTATTCTGATTCTGATTATGCAAGTTGCAAGCTTGATAGAAAATCCACCTCTGGAACTTGTCAATTTCTTGGAAGCAAGCTCATCTCGTGGTTTTCTAAAAAGCAAACTTCGGTTGCAACTTCTACAACAGAAGCAGAATACATGGCTGCAGGGAGTTACACCGCACAAATATTATGGCTCAAACAGCAGCTCAAAGATTACGAAGTACAGATGGATGTTGTTGCAATATTTTGTGACAGCTCGAGTGCAATAGCAATAACGCAAAACCCAGTACTTCATACTCGATGCAAACACGTGGATGTTCGTCATCACTTTATCCGTGACCACGTGGAAAGAAAGAACATCAAAATAGAGAAAATTCATACTGATGTGCAGCGAGCTGATATCCTAACAAAAGCATTAGCCGATGACAGATTCAAAATGCTTTGTAGCAAGTTAGGACTAATCAACCTACTCGAAAATGGTACAAGTATAAACAACAGATAGTAAATGGTACAATTCGATCTGTTGTTACATTATTTTTTTTCTTCCACCTGTTTTTCATTCTCTTGATTAACTACAACAGCTAGTTGTCAATATGATTTATCTAGCTGTCGTAGGGAAATCTAAAAGACAGATTGAACCAACAATTTGGTGCATCAATCAAGGGGGAATGTAAACCAAAATTCAAAACACGATCTGTTGTTACTCGCTCTCAACAACAAGAGATTATGGAACCAACAACTAGATGTTACTTGCCCTCAACAGCGAGAGATTATCGAAGAACAGATTGTCTTCACATCAAAACGATATGTCTGGCATTTATTAAGGGGGAATTTAACTCTCACTATTTATTTCATCATTTATTTCTCCACTCTCTTATTATTTATTACTAATGATTAACATTACATATCATTTATTTACAATATACCAAGAGTCAAATGTGTCAGAAGATTGAGAGAAAAAGGAAAAGATCATTAAATGTTGCAGACCTCGACAATCGTACAACTGCAGAGATGTGACTTGCTGCCGTCACAGCCAATAGCGTGTGAAGTTAAATCGCTGGAATGGGCGGCAAAATCATTACTTCAGGGAGTAATCTCAACCGTAGATTTAATTTACTTTATATCCTATAATCCTACGCGTTGAATTGTCTATATATATATAGAGTAGTTTGACTGCTTCATCTCCTACACTTATATTTCTCATAAACAGCCTTTGTTAAAGCTTGAACATTCAAATCCTTAACACTCAAACCCTGTCCTAAATCCTGCCTTAAAACTCATCTTTCAAAAATGACCAACTCAGAGGCAAGTTCTTCATCATCGCATGCTGCTTCACCAATTCCCGTTTCCAAAATGCTTCAGTTGATTGAAGCAAGATTAACCCCTGAACCAAGAGCTGTTCTCAGTCATCATGGATATTCTCTCCTTGATGACCTATTTGCAAAAATCGAAGCTTGTTCAGGTTGCTTAATATGTTTAGAAATGCATGAACTAGGGTTTCATATTCGTTGGTTACATATGAATATCTGGCAAATATAAATGCAGTAACACATATTGATTATCTCTTTTCTTTCACTATATAATGGTGCACAATCCATCAAACTGTATACTTAACACGCATGATTACGTATATTTGATGGTATCACAACTCCTTGATTCCTATGCTCTGAGATCACACTGCAATACTCAATCATATAAATATATCATTCTGCAAAAGCCATGGGATACCCGATAGATCTCAACAATAAAGACTACAGATGGGTATTCAATGGCATATATGCCAGTTTTGGTGTTCCCTCGGAGTTGAGAAGAAGAGAGATGGTTGAAGCAAGAAGAGTTAGAATGGGAAACAATCAAGGAAACATACAACAGATCAAAGCCAAGCTCCAAAACAATGATGTTTACTTTTCTTTCACTTTGTAAATGAACAGCTCGCTGTCTTTATTGAATATCTTTTTGTAACAGCTAAACAGCTAGTGAATGAAAATGATAAACATCTTTTGATTCAAAAACAACCTGATGACAATGTCTTGTTGTCCAGGCAATGTTTTATGTGTTATCTAATGCTTTAATATTTTTGCATAATCATCTAACTGCTTTTATCACACTTTGTTAGAAATTGTAAAAGTGTTGGTTTCGACATCATCAAAAAGGGGGAAATTGTTGGGAACCCTACAATGTTATATTGGTTTTGATAATGTTATTCGAAACAACACTTAGTTAAATTATGAAATCTTAAATCAAGGAATTGATGTTATATATTAAGGAACAGCTTGTATTTAAAAGAAGCAGATTGTGATACTTTTCCTATCTGTATTATTCTTATTGGGCTTTCCTGGACTCATCATTTTCCTCAAGGCCTAAACTCATTGTAATGATGGCAAGTTAAACTTTGAACAGATCGAATGTTGTATCTGCTCTCAGTTTAACAGCTCGCTGTCCTATGCCTTATATTGTTTCTTGATTAGATTTTACAAGATCAAAATTGTAAAAGAAAGTTTGAATTTTCAAACTTACTTATAGTGATCTATTTCTAGTCCTAGCATTCGTGATAGCTACAAATGTAAACAGCACAGATAGATAATAGTTCTAACATCGGTCTATCTAGCTATATAGGTAAGTCTTGCAAACTGGAACAACAACGAGCTGCACTACAACAGATCGTCTTCAAACAGCTAGAGACAAATATCGTAGGAAACGATATGCACCTGTTCATGGAACAGCTAGAGTTCATGAAACAGCTAGAGTTCGTGGAACAGCTAGAATTCATGAAACAGCTAGAGTTAATGGAACAGCTAGAGTTCATGGAACAGCTAGAGTTCATGGAACAACTAAAGACTATGGAACAGCTAGACATATGGACAACAGATCGTAATCTCAAAATCGATCTGTTCACTCAAACTTCTCCAAAGGTCAAGATCAAGAAGTATATGTTAATTTGGAATCAAACCAATTAACAAAGTGTGGACAGCTCGTCTCGAAGATATTGTAGGAAACAATATGCATCTTTCGAAAGACAACGAGCTGTTATAATCCACACCATTACTACGGTGGACTACCGACATACTTAAATTTGTCACAAGTCAACCACTCCGTGTATTGTCACATCAACGACATACTTTAAGGAATGAAGTACAAGAAAATCAAAACTCCTGTACTAAGTATCATTCCCAGTATGGCAATGCACTGGGAAATCGCGTGAAAGGTGGTAACCACTCTCAAATTGGCAGCGCGTGTCTCAACCTCACTGTCATGCATTTAATGCAGCCATTAATGCGTTGAAAAAGAGAACCATCGTCTCCAACGGATAGTTTCTTCAAAGAGGCTATAAATACCACCTTCACCTCCAGAAAGAAGTACGAGAATTCAAGCTTTCATCCTGCTATTACTCTGCTAAAATCTTCAAGCTATCATCACTCAAAACACTACCAACTCTCTAGAATTCTCAGTAGTGTTTACAATCTTTGAAGATTTACTTTCTGGAAATCTATTGTTTACCAAACCCAAGTTAGGATCTAGTTTTGATCCAAAAGTTGTAAGATTTAGATTGTAGTTCTTCAATCTAAGAAGTGTAATCTCAAGTTGTTATCTAGTCTTGATAAAACTTGAGGCTCGAGCTCAACGAGTAAAAAGAAAGGAGACATAGTAGATTTCGATCTAGTTTTGATCGAGCCGTGGACGTAGGGAAAGTTTATCCCGAACCACGTTAAACTCTTTGTGTTCTTACTTTCTGTTTTACTTTATTATCATCCTCTTCATACTCTTGCATTTGATAAACTTGGTTGATAACTTCTCCAACAAAGAAAACTTTTTTCATTTTAAAAAGAGAATTAACCACCATATTCCGCACACAACTTTAATCAAGTTTAAATCTGAGTTTGTTATTCTTGATTACTGTTTTCACACATAAGGCATTATTTGAGTGAGATTAAATCTTCCTGATAAGAAGAAGTATTTCACTACCCTAAGCTATCTTAACTTTTAAATGTGCTTAAGCCTTATACCTAAGTTTAAAACAAGTAAACCTAAAAAGTTTGAATTGGTGTATCCCCCCCCCCCATACACCAATCTAGCTCTTTCAGGACCAACACTTATCATAAGCATCGGTCCAAATATCGGCACAAATAGAAATTTTGTGATCTAAATTAGTAAAATATTTTACTAAGTGAACTTTTTTATCAAAAGCTTGTCTCCTAATTTGTCTAAGCATGTTAGTTCTACCAATTTTTTTAGCTTGAGGAGCAAATGCGGATTGGACAGTTAATTCATACGTTTTTTTATCGGCAAAATTGAAAGGTCTTTTTTCCATAGCACAATACCTAGCCATAATATCTTCGGCATTGTTTTGATCATATTTAAATAAAGAAGGCGTACCCGTCGCCGAATGTGTTGTTGCTCCACGAATTTGAGTTTGAGTTGATGCCATCCCGTATTCTCCCGGATGATAGGTCTTCATGTGGCGCTTCAAAGTGCCGTATCCTCCTCCGTGATTCCACTTGTAACTAGAAGTGTAATAGTTGCAATACGCCGTGTATTTCGGTTTGCCATCATCTTTTTCGCCTTCGGTTAAGGCTCTACGGACCTTCTTGAAATGCATCGTGAAGATATCCGAGTATAGAGTTTGTGTGCTTGGTGGTGGTGGTGATTGGACTTCTTCCTCCTCTTCTTCTTCTTCTTCTTCGTCGTCTCCAACGTTGGATGCTCGATTAACCTCCTCGGAGAACATTTAAGATTCTATTCTCCAAATTTCGGCCTCGTATGTTCGTTGCTCTTGTGCTTCGAGCTCCTCGGCATACTTTCTAGAGATTTCTTCCACAGCCAAAGCTCGAGCTTGTTTCGATCCGACTCGAGCTCTTCCTCCTCTTGTGTTTTGAGTATTTGTATCATCGTATTGGTGTGCGGCGGTGGCCTTCCCCTTTCCCTTGTCGGCACGAGATGAAGACATGA
Source organism: Leonotis leonurus (assembly GCA_026898415.1). Classification (NCBI taxonomy): domain Eukaryota; kingdom Viridiplantae; phylum Streptophyta; class Magnoliopsida; order Lamiales; family Lamiaceae; genus Leonotis; species Leonotis leonurus. The sequence continues at coordinate 310,887 of JAPKLX010000280.1, read as the reverse complement.
TGATAATGGAAAGTGAGTGTGGAGATTGAGATATTGAAATTGAGAGAGTGGAGTGTAGATGGAGAGATGGAGTGGAGATGGAGAGTGAAGAGATGGATTGGAGTGGAGATGGGGTGTAGAATGTAGATGGAGATTGAGATAATGAGATTAAAATGGAGATTGAGTTGAGAATTGAGAGTGGAGATGGAGTGTGATAATGATGATGAATTTATAGGAGAAGGGGAAGAGAAGAAGAATGGATGAGGGAAAAGAAGGTGGGAAAAAATAAAAAAAAGGGAGAAAACGGCTCTTTTGGCCGTTGGAACCGGCCCGAACCGGCGGTCCCCAACAGCTTTCTTGAACCAGCAATTCGGGTGTTGAACCGGCGGGCCTGAACCGCCGGTTACGGTTCCCCTTTCCCTTGAACCGTAACCGGCCCGTTTCTACCCGATTCTGGGCCGGTTCGTGAACCGTTGACCTCGGTTCCAGGCCCGATCCGTTGACTCCTGAGCCGGTTCCGATTTGAGCCCGCCGGTCCAAGGAAATTGGGCATGTCTAAATCAAGCCCAACGGTTAGAATTTTAAAATTCTACACCTATAAAAGCTTGGAACAAAGACTGGAAGAGTACAAGACTATTATCTACGATCAACAAGCTGTTAATCTGTCCAGAAATTATCTCATTCTTTGAAGCATTCACTCGAGAAGATTTCTACTCACCAGATCATGTTTTAAGCCGTTCGTGATCGAAATCACATCAACTCGATTCAAGTCTGTCTTATCGAGAAGAAGGAAGGAGATCTTTGCTAGCTAGTAGTTTTCTAGTGGATTGACATGAAGAGATCCAGTTACAGTAGCTTTCTGTAAGTTGTAAAGGGACACGACCCTTATTCGTGCATAAGTTTCAAACAGATTATACTTGAAACTTGTGGCTCGTTCTCAGCGAGTATAAATAAGAAGAGTATCCTAGTAGTGGATATCTAATCTAGTTTGGATTAGACCGTGGACGTAGGGGGTTTCCCGAACAACGTAAAAACAACTGTGTTATTTACTTTCTGCATTTTAAATCTCAATTTTTTATTCACTAATCAGCACATCCATTCAATCTGTATTCTTAATCAATCTGCTAAATATTCGGTAAAGTTTTGCAAAGATTTTCCAAATAGAGAGCACCGACTAAGTCCACCATATTCCGGACACAACGCTCTGCTAGGGAACAAGATTACTCTTGATCTCTGCTTAGTATTATTCATCAAAGAGTTTCTAATTGGACAGAACAAGATCGATCTGGTCATCAATCTGGTTTGTCACAATTGAACAATCTATCTGCAGAAAGCTTAACCTCTCTAAGTAAACTGAAAGGTTTGCATTTGGTGTATTCCCCCCCCCATACACCAAACCTTGCTCTTTCGAGACCAACAAGTGGTATCAGAGCGGTGGTTCATAAGACCATTGTTTCTATTTCACAAGGTTGAAACCTGCGTGGTCAATTTGAATAGATCTAGGAAAACCTTTTTCATTCACTAGCATCCTATCTGTCATTATGGAATCTTCTGTTGTTAGGGCATGTGAAGAATTCTCCATCCAAGGGTACAGAGAATGGAGTTTTAGAATCAAGATGTGTCTCAAAGCTCTTCACTGTCTGATGTGGAAAGTGATAGAGGAAGGACCATTGATGATTCAAGAAGAGAAGACTCAAATTACAGAAACTGGCCCAGTCAAAGAATATGTGCTCAAGGATCCTAGAATGTATACTTCTGAAGAACGGCGTGAAGCAAACCTTGATGATTTTGCCAAAGGAATCATCTCCAGCATGGTAAAAGGAGTCCATCTGGCTAAGATCCAAGATCTTGATACAACCAAGGAGATGTGGGAAGCATTGAGAGAACTAAGCTTAGGTTATGAAGTAATGATCGAGAATAAGCTGTCCCTAGCGTGCAACAAGTTCGATGAATTCAAGATGAAGCCTGGAGAAACCATCGAGCAGATGAAGAACATGTTTTTTGAAGTGTTACTTGAAGTTTCTGCATTCAACAAAAACAAGTATACACTGAGAGAGAAGAATCTCAAAATCCTCAGAGCATTGCCACCAAGCTGGGAGATCTACTCTGCAATGCAACCACTACATGCTGATTTCAACGATCTATCCGTTGAAGCACTGTATGATCATGTGGCTGTTCACGAATGTGATATCAGAAGGATTCATGGATCAGATTATTCCTCAAGCAAGAAGAACGAGGGCAGTTCGAAGAAGGAGAAAGAGATAGCCTTCGAAGAAAAGTGCAAAGTAGATGAACCTGTACAAACTACAGCACCAGAAGAAGGAGGTTATGACAATTTACTTAAGGAGTTTGCCATGATTGCCAAGAGGATGGAAAAGATGGAAATCAGATCAAGAAAGTATCGAAGGTTCTATAAAGATAACAAGAGTAGATACCAGAAGAATAAAGAACCAGAACGATCTGATGACAAAGCAGACACAAAAAGTAATGGTAAGACTTTGAACTCTACTAATTATACTTGTTATGGCTGTGGCAGAACAGGTCATTTCAAGACAGATTGTCCTAATTTGTCAAAAAGTCAAAGAGAAGAGCTAAGAGCTAAAAGAGATAGAAAACTCAAAGCTCAACGCAAGGCCATGTTAGCTGAAGAAGACTCAAGCAGTTCAAGTCATTTGTCTGATAGTTCATCAGATAATGATGAAGCATTCTATGCAGAGGAAACAAATGAAGACTGGGATGAATGTTACATGGGTTTGGACAACGGTCTCGACCAGATCGAGGTAAATTCTCATGCCTCTATGTCTTCAAATAAACCTGTCTATGATTCAGGAAATGAAGATGAACTAGAAGTCTCATGGGATGAAATCAATGAGATGTTCAAGAGCTATACAAGCATAAAAAAGTTATTCTCTAAAGTCATAAAAGAGAATGACAAGCTGAATGAAACAGTGAAGTTCTTGAGTGAAGAAAACACAAAGTTCTCTACTCAAATAAGTGGCCATGGAGAACAAATCAAGACAAAAGATGCAGAAATATATTCACTCAATTCCAAGGTGAAAGATGTGATCAACAGGAAGGATGTAGTTGAAGAAAAATTGAAGAAAACCATGAAAAACATGAGCAAGATCAACAAAAGTCAAGAACGAGCTGGAATGATCATCGATATGCAACAACGAGAAAGAACTAGTCTAGGATATAATGGAAAATCAAGTGAGACCAAGTTTGTTGCTGAAACAAAGGACATACCAGATCAAATCAAAGATCTCAAGAACAAGAAAAATCAGCCCCAGAAGATAATGATGAAGGAAACAAGAGACGAGATACTATCAGAAGAAGGGTCAACCTGCTTACTATGTGAAAATAGATAAAAATCAGAAGCAGAAGACAACTGCCAAAACATCATCTACCAATAAGAAGAGGATCAACTGGGATAATATTGAAAGAAATCATCCATCTGTCTACAAAGTTATATCGAGAACAGATGATGCTGGAAGAAAGATTACATGCTACATATGTGTTCCAACACTAAGTTAATCTGGTTTCCAAAAGGAACTTTTGCTACTAACCAAACACCCACTCGTTGAAAGGGTAGCTAAATCTTAATAATTGCAGGATCGAAGAATTGCAAGAAGAAGTAGAGTAGAAAAAGGGAACAATCTGGATTATTGATAGTGGCTGTTCGAAGCATATGACATGTGACAAGAACGCTCTATCAAACTATGTAGAAAGAGAAGGACCACAGGTAACCTTTGGATGTAACTCAAAAGGGTAAACCAGAGGATATGGCAACATTATAATTGGCAAGACCACCATCACAAATGTATTGTATGTTGAAGGTCTTAGTTATAATCTGTTTTCGGTTAGTCAGTTCTGTGCTAATGGAAATCAGATTGTTTTTGATGCTAACAACTGCTTTGTGAAAAATAAGGAAGGAGATGAAACTCTTCTTACCGGAAAATTGCAGGATAGACTATATATTGTACAATGGAATAACCAGATCGAGACATGTCTGGTAACCAAGACAATATCAGAAACAAGCTGGTTATGGCACAAGCGACTAAGTCATCTCAATTTCAAATCAATCAATAAGATTGCAAGAGAAAAACTAGTCGAAGGATTGCCAGATCAAGCATATGACAAAGATCATATTTGTGAAGCGTGTGAAGCTGGGAAATAAACCAGATCGACATTTTCCAGTAAAGCAGTTCAGTCATCTACCAGAATCTTGGAGTTACTTCATCTAGACTTATTTGGCCCAGTTAAGCCATTGAGTATAAATGGAAGGAAGTACACTCTAGTTATCATTGATGATTATTCAAGATTCACATGGGTTATCTTTCTATTCAAAAAGAAAGAGACATTGGAGAAGCTGCCAAACTTTCTCAACAAAATCACCAAGCAAAAAGAAACCTCTGTTGCAACAATCAGAACAGATCGTTGAACAAAATTCCTAAACCAGAAGATTGAGGATGTAATACCCCACACTTTTAAAGTTATTATTAATATTATTTTGGGCAAGTTATATAAATAAAAATAAAATAGAGGTATACAAAATGAATTATTTTTAGATGATTTTGAACTAACGGATTCGATTTCGAATGTTTACAGGTTGTTCGACTTAGAGCCGGGATGTGCCCTAGCAAAATATATATATTTTTTTTATAAATAAATATTAGGAGATATTTAAGAAAAATATCTAAGATTTTTTTTTTATAAATATCTAAGATATTTTCTTTCTTAATGGCTAAGTAATATATATATATATATATATATATATATAGAAGTGTGTAGAAGCATTCGAACACTCTTTTGTCTACCCTCACAAACGACCATTTCCTCTCTTTCTCTCTTTCAATTTTTCTTCTTCTCTTCAAGAATTGGAGGTAATCCCTTTAATTATGTTCTTAATTAGTGATTAATTATGTGTTTATGTGAATATGTATGTATATGATATGGAATTCATGGTTATGGTGAGTTGGGTTAGGGTTGTGTTATGGAGGAAGGGCCGCCGGTGGAGGAGAGGCGGAGGCGGCAGCGGGACTGCTGCCATGGGTTGTCGTTAATACGTCGGCGAAAATCGATGAATTAAAATTTCCATTTTCGGCAGAAACAGGGCAGCAGGTTGCGAGTTGATTTTCGTCCGTTTTATTTATCCAAAACCCATCATATTAGATACTATTTTAAAGATTTTTTCGTCTTCTTTCTAACGGTACCTTCGGATTGTAAATTGGGATTCGGACGAGGGAGTTATGACCTGACGAAGTTAGGGTGTTAATTCTACGCGCTGCGGGTGCTGCGCGAATTGAGTATAATTTTCCGGCTTCAAATCGATGCCGAAATCAAAACATTTCTTTAGGAGTTTTATAGTCCAATCCTTAAAATATATACTCGAGGTTATGTTTTTGAAAACCGATAAGCCAAGTGTCCATAATTGATGTCGGAAACTTGTGGTTTAAGTTCGGAATTTAGTAATTACATTCTATGTTTTATATTTTGAATTGAGAAATATTGCTTAATTTATTTATTAATATTCCCTAAACTTTTTTATCTTGTTATATTAATTTCATAATCTTAAATTAGATTGTGTTGTAGTCTCAAGAACTACATAAATGTATAAATCGAGTTTTGTATAATTTCAAATGATATGAGTTTTAAGTTATAATAAGTTTATACTTTCAAGGTGTAATAAGTTAAAGTTATTTAAAGTTCTAGGTGGCACCGTATCCAGAGCTCAAGCCGGACAACCAAGCAAGTGAAAAGTCTTTGTGAAACATCGTCACGAGGTGGGATTTACGCTATCTGTAAGTTGATGGTTATAATCATTGTTGTGTCTGTTGCATTCATATGAACTTGCCTCTGTGGCGTGGCCTGTGTGGCGTATTCTTGCCTGTGTGGCGTATAAAGCACCCTCGAGGGGAGAGACTAGTCTCGCCGACAAGATAATTAAAGTTGTTCATTATGCTATGTGACTTGCACAATTGGTTATAACTGCTTGCAGTGTATTCTCCACTGAGTGTGCTTGCATACTCACGTTCCCCACATGCTGTCATATTTTAAAAGCTGAGAGGCTCGACGGCTGGAGCAGATGGAAGTGGACCCTATGAACATTCTCTCAGCTTTTATGTATATGTGAATGTTTGGTTGAAAATAAACTTAATTAGTTTTGGTTAACTAAACAAAGTTGTTCTTGTAATGACTTTTTGATATGGGTATATTTTGATGAGGGCTGTGTCCCTATTTGGTATTGTGATTTGCTGCTGGTGGTTATTATTTCAGGGTGGCATATACATAATTATAGGGGATATGCCGTCCGTTTGTAAAATTTTTATTATACTCTCCGCTACTTATCTTAAAACATAATTCATAATATCATTTATAATATTAAATGATGAAAGAAAAGTAAAGTTTTTTTCGTAATGTCCTTATTTAAAGAATGGGGGCGTTACAGAGGACTACTGCAATCAGATGGGTATCACACATCAGACATCTGCAGCAAGAACACCTCAACAGAATGGAGTTGTTGAGAAAAGAAACAAATCATTGAAGGAAGCAGCTCGCACCATGCTTAATGCAACCAAATTACCCAATAAGTTTTGGGCTAAAGCCATCTACACGACCTGTTATACACTGAACAGATCGATGATAACTCTCAAACACGGGAAGACGCCATATAAAGTCTGGAATAACAGAAAGCCCAGGATACAGTATTTTCGTACCTTTGGTTGTACGTGTTACATCCATAACAATGAAAACTCTCAGTTGAAAACCTTTGATAGTAAAGCTGACCTTGAAATATTTTTAGGATATTCTGATGTTAGTAAAGCTTATAGGGTTTACAACAAGAAGACTCATATAGTGGAGGTAACACCACATATTGTATTTGATGAAGCTATTCTTGAATACAGAGAAGCATGTGATACCCTCAAAATTTTAATTAGTACTTAACTGCTAATTGTGGAATTAATAAGGTTTTGCATCCCTAAGAGAATATATTTATGAGATTAAGAAGAGTTTGAGAAATTTATTATATGATTTAGAAGAAAGAATTACGATTATTCTAGTAAGAAAGAAAATGGGATTTATTAATCCCATATTAGCGATAAAAGAGAGGGGGTTAAGATAAAATAAATTCAGACGAAGCATACCCCTCAGAAGAGAAAATTTTTATCTATTAGATAAAATAGAAAAATGGAATTAGAAATTTCATTAAGCTAGAAAACAGATAAAATAAAGAATAAAAATTTATTATTTCAATTTCGGCAATAATTAAATAAGTTTTCGGTTAAAACTCAGTTTGAGAATTCAACAGCTGTAGTAATACCTACAAATTATGCCCGATTTTATGATATATATAGAAGAGATTATTATGAAGATTTCACTAGAAAAATACCGTTTTAGAAAGAATTTATTTAATTAGATTTATTCGGTATTTTAAAACTTGAATAAGTTGTTCAAATGAACTCCAAATCACGAATGGTCTGAACCAATGAATTCTAGATGTCGAGATGAATCATCCAGCATTAAAATCTTGAAGCACGAAATCGAGGAGTCGGGACGTTCTAGAAGCCCCTAGAGTTATGTAGAGGATTATTTAATTAATTAATTAAGAAAATATCTTAACTTAAGGTATAAGAAAACTTATTTTATTATATTTCATCATCATCTACCTTCCTTCTTCCTCCAAACTTTCGATCACTTCCCTACCTCCATAGACAAAAATTTTCTCCTTCCATAATCAAATTATTAAGCTAATTTTGAGTTCAAATTTTAAGAAGAAGCCATCTTTGAGGTATTTATTCATCATCTTTACCTCTTTAGTTTGTAGACATGGAAGAAAGTTTATGTTTTCATCTATGATAAGTTGTGTTTCATAACTTATGAGATATGGTGTTAATTCTCCCATATGTGATAAGAAAGGGGTAGAATATCATGATTTAATTAAGACTTGGAAAGAATTATAAGAGATGATGAATATTTAGATTTCCCCTAAACCTTCTTCATAAACCCTAATTTGATTTCATAGAATATGCATAAATTTGCTTGATTTAAGTATGGATAAGTATCATTAGACACCACTAAGCATGATTAGAGTAAGAAATTAGAGCAAAAAATCAAACTTCTTAGATGAGGTGTAGTGACCGAAAATTAGGGGATTTTATTCTATAAGATTTTGATTTTATTTGTTTAAATTGAGATCATATTTGAGCTTATGGGTATGATTAATGCTTAGATTAATTTATTTAGAATTTTCCAAGCATTGGAAATGAATTTTTAAAATTTTAGTTGATTATGGAGTTTATGAGTTTAAGTATATGTTAAGACTATTTGGTCTAAGTGATGATTCATTAGAGTTCATTGAGCTACATTAAGCATAGTTGAATCAAGAAACTAAAGATAAACTTAATCTTACATTAAGATGTTAAATTCTCAAGAAGAAGGGCATAATTGAATCTCATATATAGAGATTATATTTGCTAGATTTGATGAAGTAGGTAAGATAAAGAATGAATATGAGGGCTAATGTGAGATTATGGGATTGAATTAGCTAAGTATGTAGAAGTTGGAAATTATTAGTTTAGAAGTCAAGAAGTGAAGTAATGATATAGATAAGTGATAAATGAGATGTTAGAATAGTTAGAATAGAAGGATGCAATAGCCGAATAAATTATAATGATACAAAATGATAATTTAGTAAAATATGAGAAGAAGAATGAGATTATGAAATTATGATTTCATAAAGAAGAGAAAGATATCTTATCTTTAAATGTTTTACTTAATGTAAGGTCCAGTTGAGAAAGAAGCGAAAGCAAAGAAAGAAAAAGACGAAGCCTCAGGATAAGTAGATCTCTATCCAGGTGGGCTTTCTAACCAAAAGCTATGCACGTGCTAAAGATTTGTTTATGCTTTATGTTTTTTTTTATGTTAAAGAAGTTGACTTGCCTATTTTTAAGCATGTTGCATGTTACCTATCTACGCCAGAATTACGATATCGGCCCTATGCCGGACGAGCTGCCGGTAAGGGTTATGTGCACATTTGACCGTGAGCCTTCTAGCGTGTTGGCCGGTCATAGTGTGTTTGAGAGGGAGGCCTACCTCTCAACACAAGAAAGTAGATATGGTATTTCAGATTTCAGATTTCAGATAATTGTCTGCAGACTTATTTTATGCATATTCAGTTGCATTATTTTAGAAAAAAAATATATATGAAGCATAGATTTGGCAAGTCAATTATATGGCTCTATGAGCAAGGTTTAAATGTTTTGGCATGTGTCCACTGAGTGCTTTATGTACTCACACCCTGCATGTTTTCTTAACGTGCAGGTTGAGCTGGGGATGGCGATGGATTCGAACACTGTAGTTGTTTTGTTATATGAACTTTTCAATGAACCATAGAGTGTCTTGTTGTTTTGTGTTGGATGTTTAGTACGTTGAGTTATATGTCGTCACACATGTAGCTCAACTCATGATTCCGTTGCGACTCTTAGTTTGTTTGACACTTGAACACTCGGTACCTTTGTATTGGCTTATCTGTGGATATCCATGGTAGCATCTTCCTTTGTGAATTATATTGTTTCATCTCTATTTCTTGGTTGCTTGAGTTGGTATTTTGAGGTATTGGAACTCTAAGTCAAAATATTGTGCAAACTTTGAATTTGCTAGAAACAGGGCAGTCAGTTGCACCCTCTTTTCCGTGAGTTTTATAAGTCCGAATTTTCTGAATTTGGTACCATTTTAAAGATCCTTTTGATACCTTTCCAACAGTTCTTTCGGATCTTAATTTGGAGTTCGAATGAGAAAGTTATGAGCTTTCGAAGTTGATGTGTCCGGCCTGCCCTGTTTTTCGCGAGAACTTATTTGAGTTTCTTTGCAATCAAACATCAATTGCTAGAGTTATTTCCAAGTTAATTAAGTCATGGCTTAATTTCTTGATTAAGAAAAGGTTAAGGAATTGGGCTGTGACAAAGCAGGTGATGAATAGGTTCACAATCAGATTAACAACAAGAAATCAGAAGGGATTCTACTAGAAGATATTTTGATCTGGAATACAACAGAAGAGAATGAGATTGATGTTCAACCTAATGCTGAGACCAGCTCACAACAAGGGGGAACAAAACACATCGATCTGGAACAAACCAGATTGATTCCACCAGATATTAGTGAACCAGTGGAAGAAGGTAATAATGAACAATCTCAAGATCAACATGAAGAATCCAGAGATATCAACAGCAGGAACAACATCCAAGAGAATGAAACTGAGGAACCAGAAGTTGAGAACCCTTTTCAAGCATCTTCAACAGCACATCCTGAATTTGAGGACCCAACAGAAGAACTTGAGCATAAGATATCAGAAGAAGAGATGTCCAACAGAAGGAGATGGATACAAGAACATCATCCTCCAGAACAGATTGTTGGGAACCCATCAGATCGTGTGAAGACCAGAAGAATGTATGGAGAAAGTGCACTACTAAGTTGTTATCTATCTCGTGTTGAACCATCTGATGCTTATGAAGCACTACAAGATGCAGATTGGGTCATTGCTATGCAAGAAGAACTCAACGAGTTTAAAAGAAACCAAGTTTGGTACCTTGTAGACAGACCAAGACACCAGGGAGTAATAGGTGTCAAATGGGTGTTCAAGAACAAACGAGATGAGAATGGTGAAGTTGTCAGCAATAAAGCCAGATTAGTTGCAAAAGGATACAGTCAACAAGAAGACGTTGATTTCGATGAAACATTCGCACCAGTTGCCAGATTGGAAGCAATCAAACTGTTTCTAGCATATGCAGCATAGAAGAAATTCAAGGTGTACCGGACGGATGTTAAGAGTGCATTTCTGAATGGTATACTTGAAGAAGAAGTATATGTTGAACAACCACCTGGTTTTGAAGAAGGAAACCCAGACCAGAAGGTGTACAAATTAGCTAAAGCTGTCTTATGAAACGCTATCAACGTTCTTACTGGAGTCAAGATTCAAAAGAGGCTCTATTGACAAGACATTGTTCATAATCAAAGTCAAAGAACATATCCTTTTAGTCCAGATATACGTTGATGATATCATATTTGGATCACAATCTGCTTATCTGTGTGATAAATTTGTTGAACTAATGAAAAATAAATATCAAATGTCCATGATGGGAGAGATGAATTTCTTTCTAGGTTTGCAGGTGAAGCAGTTACCAGATGGTATCTTTGTAAATCAAGCAAAGTATATTAACGATCTGATCACAAAGTTTGGAGTCAAAGATAGTAAACCTGTTAAGATTCCAATGCAGACCAACGGGAAGATAGATCCAGATCTTGAACGGAAACTAGCAAACATAACTTAATATAAGGGTATCATTGTCTCTCTGCCATATTTAACTGCAAGTCGACCTGACATTACTTTTGCAGTTGCAGTATGTGCTAGATACCAGGCCAACCCCAAGGAGTCTCATATGGAAGCTGCCAAAAAGATACTCAGATATCTTAAAGGAACAAGACACATTGGATTATGGTATCCATGTGAGGACACTTTCGAGTTAATAGGCTATTCTGATTCAAATTATGCTAGATGCAAACTCGATAGAAAGTCTACTTCTGGAACGTGCCAGTTTCTTGGAAACAAGTTAATCTCTTGGTTTTCAAAGAAACAAACATCTGTTGCTACATCAACAACTGAGGCAGAGTACATGGATGCTGGTAGCTATTGTGCACAAATACTCTGGTTGAAGTAGCAACTGAAGGACTACGAGAACGATGTCAAGGAGATACCTATATTCTGTGACAACTCAAGTGCCATTGCTATAACACAAAATCCAGTACTCCATACAAGATGCAAGCATGTTGATGTGAGACATCACTTCATTCGAGATCATATGGAGAGGAAACACATCCAGATCGAGAAGATACACACTGATGTACAACATGCTGATATCTGGACGAAAGCCTTACCAGAAGAAAGATTCAAGATGCTATGTGGAAAGCTAGGATTAATAAACCTAGATAAAAGAATCAAGTCAATACCAGATTGATGAAACCAGATCATGTAGCAGAACGATGAAAACAGAAGCACTAGCTATGATAACCAGATTACTGTACCACTGTTGAAGATTATGACGCAAAGTGCAAAACCAGATTATCAACCAGATTGTCAGGAAGCAGAATGAAAAACAGATGATACAAAGTGATAGCAGAGGACATTACCAGATGGAAGCATAAATCAAACGATACCAGATTGTTATTAATACAACGTGTCAGAATATGACGAGATACAACCATGCCACGTGGAAATTAAATTTTCAATAAACGATTACTTAGTCAAGGGGAAACTTGGAAATTAGAAGCATCTTTGACTCTAATTACCGCCCTAACTATGGTCTATAAAGTTATTTTATGACATAAATTTGCTAAATCTTCAATAATTGTGATGATTATCACATCTTTGGAAACTGTGATCGAGGAAATCTCAGCAAGAAAAGGAATAAGGAAAGTTGCAATGGATATGAAGATTTACACGCTCCATCCTACAACCCTAGGATCTAGCGCGTGCATCAAACGCAACACAAGGCGGCAAAATGGAAAGCTGAAGTGGCAAAACCTAAAAAGGGAGATTTTCATCCAACCTTAAAATTCTTATCGTTTTAATCTGAGCCGTTCATTATTTTCTTATATATATGTGTCGTACGTGCATTAAACTGTTCACCTTACACTTTCATCGCACTGAGCACTACTCTTCCTTAAGCACTTAAGCATTTCCAGAAATCTCTATCACAAAAGTTGTCTCAAAACTCCCAAATCCTTTGAAAATGGCACTACAAACTTCCTTGTTTTTGTAACATGTCACTGAGGTTTAGAAATTTCTTTCTCCTGAACCGTTTGCTGTCTTTGTAACATGGTTAAGCGCTGCAAAGGTTTATTAAGTTCTTTATGTATTAACAGTATCTATTGGAGACTTATTATGAGTTCAGTTTCTGGAAATCTATCTTGCTTTATACATTGATACCTGTTTGAATAATTTTCGTATAGATAACTGATATATAGATATATTCATGTGCTATTCATATTCTTTAGATATCTGTAAAATGTAATATATGTTGCTCAAATAACTGATGATTATATGTTATCCACTGGAATATCTTTGTTCATTGTAGGATTTCATAATATTTTCACCTCCCATCCCAACATGTACTTGGCAAAATAGGCAGCCACATTCTACTTGACATGGCAAGATAAGAAGGAAGGCAAGGAGGCCAATGTGCTGATGCCCATTGGAGATAGGACGAGCAAAAACTACCTACAACGTTCTCGCCGTGATCAATCAAGCATACCGTCTGAAGGATGAAGGTATGAATCTTGATGAAATCACCTATGATCAACTCCAGGAAGGGGTGGAGAAAATTATGGTGATTCCCATGTCGTACATGGAAAGAATGTTCCAGAGATCCCTGCTCCAACCAGGCTATAAGCTGGTATTCGAATTCATGCAACGGATTTTTCTTACACACAGTGGATCTTATGATCAAGTCACTCCAGAGAAGTTCATGATTCTTATTGCTGTAATCCTAAATCTCAAAGTCAACTGGAGCCGAATCCTGTTTGACCTATTGGCAAAGAAGGCCAAGCTTGTGAAATACACTAAGGACGCCCGAGGGAACGAAGTCTCTGTGGAGGTGAGAAGGAACTTGAGGCATTCTACCAAAATTATCTTCATGGTAGAAAAGTTCTTCAAGTAGCAAGTCTGGGAGGATGCCACAGAATACAACATTTGATTTACCATTCCTAAGGACCAACACCAGATAGAAATGTCCTTGGGACTCACTCCAGCCTTGTTTAACAAGGTTACAGATGAAGTGCACCACGCTGCACTACTGAAGATGGGTGGTTCAAATCCAATCTGGATACCACCAACCAAAGCACTGGAGAAACCAAAGGAAAATGCACCAATGGAAAAGGTGTAGAAGGAGAAAACTACACGTAAACCACCTGCCAAAAGGGCAAGTTGTTGGTCCCGAAAGAGCAAGGTTTGGTGTATAGGGGGGGGGGGAATACACCAAATACAAACTTTTTAGTTTACTTGACTAAATTTAGAGAGATTTAAGCTTTCTGAAGAACAGATTGCTATTTACGACAGAACAGATTGATAACCAGATCGATCTCGTTCTGTCCAAGAAGAACCTCTCGAGTGAGTAACACTAGGCAGAGAGCAAGATCAATCTTATTCTCTAGCAGACCGTTGTGTGCGGAATAATGGTGGACTTAGTTGGTGTTCTTTGTTTAGAAAACCTTTACAAAAACTTAACCAAGTATTTAGCAGATTAATTAAGAATGCAGTTTTGAATGAGAGTGAATGTTAGTGAATAAAACAACTGAAATAAAGGATGCAAAAAGTAAATAACACAGTTGTTTTTACGTAGTTCAGGAAACCCCCTATGTCCACGGTCTAATCCAAACTGGATTAGATATCCACTACTAGGATACTCCTTGTTTATACTCGTCGAGTACGAGCCACAAGTTTCGAACACAACCTGGTCGAAACTTATGCACGAATAAGGGTCGTGTCCCTTTACAACTTACAGAAAACTACTGTAACTGGATCTCTTCACGTTAATCCACTAGAAAACTACTAGCTAGTGAAGATCTCCATCTTTCCTTCTCGATTAGACAGACTTGTATCGAGTTGATGCGATTTTGATCACGAACAGCTTAGAACAGGATCTGGTGGTTTGAAATCTCCTCGAATAAATGCTTCGTAGGATGAGTTGATTTCTGAGTAGAGTAACAGCTTGTTGATCGTAGATTTTCACTCTCTTGTCAGTTTCCAGTCTTTGTTCCAAGCTTTTATTTGTGTAGTATTTTGAAATTCTAACCGTTGAGCTTGATTGGTTTGAAGTAAATATGATTTACCAATCAAGGATATTGAATCCCTAAGTATCCTCTTACCTTTTGAAAGGTTTTAACAAAATCTTCTAAGTATGGTAAGAAGATCGTTTTACAGATACTACTTTCCTTTTTCTTGTCTTGATTGATTCTCTTCGTTTCGATGGTATGAATGACGTAGCACAGGTTTTGGGATTCACCAACATATAGTCGAACATGATCTTTTCGAAGACGATCTGTTCGAAGACGATCTGTTCGAAGATGATCTAGTCGAAGACGATCTGGTCGAGTATGATCTGGTCGAATATGATCTGGTCGAACACGATCTGGTCGAAGATGATCTGGTCGAACACGATATTGGTCGAATATGATATGGTCGAACACGATATTGGTCGAATACGATCTGGTCGAACACGATGTGGTTGAATACGATCTGATCGAACACGATCTGGTCGAACATGATCTGGTCGAATACAATCTGGTCAAACATGATCTGGTCGAATACGATCTGGTCAAACAGAAACTATGCTTTAGAGCATGGTTGATTCTTCTGAGTGTTCTGGTAAGAGTTGATGATAATTCTGATGAATCTTTCTGCTTTCTTCTGTCTCCTTTAACGTTCTGGTCCTATTGACTTAGAGAAGACAGAATGACTCTTATAGGATGAAATCCTTTACAAGTTTGAGTCATTTAGTAGATAGAACTAGGATCAGTTCTCTTATCTAAAACACTTTATGTTTTAGTGTTCTGGTACAAATAGAACAGATTGAGGACAACGGGACTGGATGAAGTCTAAGTGTGTTTTCGAGAGAACATCATCAAAACTAATTATTGTGGGGTTCCCAACAATTTCCCCCTTTTTGATGATGTCGAAACCACACTTTACAAAATAATCCTAAGTAAATAAATTAAGATAGATCTGGTTTTTAGATTACCAGAAGGATTATCAGATTGTTATTTAGTTCATATAACAATCAAGTGCAAAAAGTAAAGGTTTCTAGACAATGAGACTTTGTCTTCAGAAAATCCACGTGTATAAAATATGTTTCGAT
The DNA here is from genome assembly GCA_026898415.1 of Leonotis leonurus. Taxonomy (NCBI): domain Eukaryota; kingdom Viridiplantae; phylum Streptophyta; class Magnoliopsida; order Lamiales; family Lamiaceae; genus Leonotis; species Leonotis leonurus. The sequence continues at coordinate 295,000 of JAPKLX010000280.1, read as the reverse complement.
GATTACAAGTGGAAAAGTAAGAAAGACAACAGTCAAAAATAAAATAGCAGATTTTTTAAGGATAAACCAATTAAGTGAACGATCTGGCTGCTCCTCCTTTCTTCATCTTCTCTCGTTGAGCGTCAAAAACTAGGTGAATGCTTTCATATATTGTCGATCTTGTATCCTTTAATTTTAGCCAGTTGATTGATGTAGTTCAAAATGTACGTCTTGTCTGGAATGCTGCTTCCTGGAATCGTCGGGCACACCATGTACTCCTTTTCAGGAGCTTTATTTCTAATTTTAGCATATGAGACGGTTGTTCTGATTCGTTGTATCAGATGTTTGTCGCTGAAGTTCTACAGATATCTATTGAAATCATCATCTGGTGTGGATTCAGAATAGGTAGGTTCCTTAAGGAAGTACCTGTTCAGAATAAATCCTTGTTTAACTTTCTCCCAGTCGTTCTGGTCATTCTTTGGAACCCATATGTCTGCTGGGGTTTGCTTCTTTAAGGACAAGTTCCATGATGAGAGAGATTTCTTCTTCCTTTTCTTGGACTGAGTTGTGGATTGAGAAGACTGCTGTTGAGATCGTTCTGATGGGGGTGGCGAGGAGAAAGTAGTCTGATGGGATTTCTCCTTAGCTTCTTTAGTAGCTAACTTCTTTTCTCTCTCTGCTTGTTCTTTATAAAATTGTGCTCTGTAGATGGGGTCACAGGCTTGTTCTCTGCTGACTCCAAATAGTAGCAGCTCTGCAATTTGATCCCCTTCATCTATAGGCTTCTTGCCTTTATCCGGAGTGGCAGCAATTGTAGCAGATTGTTGTTGAGTTTGTCCTAGTTCAATGGTGGTATCAGCCCTAGGAGGTGTAGTGGGTTTCACCCTTGCTGGTTGAACTGGGACAACAGATGGTGTCTCAGCTTCTGCTCCTACTCCTTCTGGTCCTGTGACAAAACCCTTTCCTCTGCTTGCTCCCTTTCTTGCCTTGGAAATTTCTCCCTTTTCGACATCATCAAACATGGACTTGATGAGTGTGCGAAGAGAGTCCATTTCCTCCTACATCTTCTGCATCTTTTCTTCAGCATCATCCTTAAAACTAAAGAGCAAATTCACAGTCTGGTCAGTTGCATTCAGTTTTTGCTCAAGTCGGCTATTCATAGTTGCAAGAGTCCTGTCATATGTATCTTGGAGCTCTTCCACTGCCGCTATGCATGTTCTCTGGTGCTCAAATTCTTCTGGGTTGGGATAGAGCAGATCATCGAGGACTTCTGTCTGATGTTGTTTCATGATCTCCACAAACTTCTCTTTTTCGAAAGCAGCAAGTTGTGCGTGAAGGTTGAGATCAGTGGCTTCCTTGACTTCAGTAGTGATTATGGTAGCTTGACTGGACACTGCAGCATCAATTGTCTCCTTCTGTTTGGCTAGAAGGTCAACTTCCAGTGTGTTTGTATTTTGAGCTTGCTGTTCCACTGCTTCTAATCTGATGGTGAACTTCTCATGAACTCCTTCTGTGGCAATGCGATCATCGTCTATCCTTTTATCTAATTCCTTCCGGAGAGTTCTGAGCTTCCTTCTGATGTCGAGATCCATGTCATTGATATATTCTTTTTGATGTTGATTGAAGTCAGTGAGCATCTGTGTGGCTTTTTGTTGGAGCATGTTGTAGGTATCGATCATATGATCTTCAATCCGAAGAGTGATCAGGATATCGATCTGATAATTATTGAAAGTCCTTGTCTCCCTTTCCAATAATTCCTCCATCTTAGAGAAGTGGACATTCTTCTTCAGCTTCTGGGCTACCCCTGGTGTATACAGCTCGTTGTTGGGTTCGCCATCTGTTGGTCCCAAAAGAGCAAGGTTTGGTGTATGGGGGGGGGGGGGGAATACACCAAATACAAACTTTTCAGTTTACTTGACTAATTTGAATAGGAGAGATTTAAGCTTTCTGTATTACAGATTGGTCGAAGTGCCAGACCAGATCGACTATCTGATCAATCTCGTTCTGTCCAAACAGAATCTCTCAAGTGAGTAACACAAAGCAGAGAGCAAGAGTAATCTTATTCTCTAACGGTGTGTTGAGTGCGGAATAATGGTGGACTTAGTCGGTGCTCTTGTTTAGAAAACCTTTTGAAAACTTAACCAAATATTTTAGCAGATTGATTAAGATTGCAATTTGAATGAGTATGATAGTTAGTGAATAAAACAACTTGAATATAAAATGCAAAAAGTAAATAACACAGTTATTTTTACGTGGTTCGGGCAACCCCCTACGTCCACGGTCTAATCCAAACTGGATTATATATCCACTGCTAGGATACTCTTCTTATTTATACTCGCTGAGAACGAGCCACAAGTTTCAAACACAATCTGGTTGAAACTTATGCACGAATAAGGGTCGTGTCCCTTTACAACTTACAGAAAACTACAGTAAACTGGATCTCTTCACGTTAATCCACTAGAAAACTACTAGCTAGAAAAGATCTCCTTCTTTCTTTCTCGATAAGACAGACTTGAATCGAGGTGTGATTACGATCATGAATGGTTCGGAACACGATCTGGTAGAAATCTTCTCTCAGTAAATGCTTCGATGGTTGAGATGATTTCTGGGCAGAGTAGCTTGTAGATGATAGATGATCTTATGAGTATTGCACGCACGTATATACTGCCAGTCTTTGTTCCGAGCTTTTATAGGTGTAGAATTTTGAAATTCTAATGGTTGAGCTTGATTGATTTGAAGTAAATGTGATTTCACCAATCAAGGATACTGCTTTGATTGATTCTCTTCCTTCTATGGTACGAAAGGTGTAGTTTAGACTTTGAGATTCACAGACACTTAGTCGATATCATCTGATTTCATCTTTTGAGTGTTGATCTGGCTGTAGTCGTTTTGATCAAAGTCGATCTGGTCAAGGTCGATCTGGTCGAGTACAAATTGATATCGATCTGGTCATAGTTGATCTGGTTGAACCGAGGTTAACATTAATCTAGTCTTGCACGATCTGGTTCAACTTTCTGGTTGAGAGTTTCTGTTTTGACTTTCTGTTTGAGAGTTGATCTGGTTCAACACTTTTTGTTTAAGACTCTCTGGTCCAACTTTCTGGTTGAGTTGATATGCTTCAACTTTCTGGTTGAGACTCTCTGGTTCAACTTTCTAGTTGAGTTGATCTGCTTCAACTTTCTGATTGAGACTCTCTGGTTCAACTTTCTGGTTGAGAGTTTATGTTTCGACTTTCTGTTTGAGAGTTGATCTGGTTCAACACTTTCTGTTTGAGACTCTCTGGTCCAACTTTCTGGTTGAGTTGATCTGCTTCAACTTTCTGGTTGAGACTCTCTGGTTCAACTTTCTGGTTGAGAACACAGTATAGTTCTGTTGAATCATTTATGTCTCCTTCTGTCTGTTTAACATTCAGGTCCTTCTGATTGACTAAACATAATGATTTTATAGGATGGAATCCTAAACAAGATAAGACATAACAAGACAAAATAATAATAGGTTCTCCTAACGGAAATACTTTATATGTTAATGTTTCTGTCACATATGGAACAGACACAAGTAACACAGAACATGAATACACCTAAGTTTTTTTTCGAGAGAACATCATCAAAACTTAAGTTATTTGTGGGGTTCCCAACACCATCAATGTCCCACCCCACTGGAGTCTCTTCGACTGGATCAAGGTGAATGACATGAATCTTCTTTGTCTTCTTCTTGGGCTGTTCTGCCTCTTGTACTGGTGGTGGAGTTTGTTGATCAAGTTGATTGGTAAACTCAGGCTGTGCAGATTCCTCCATCTGGACATCTGGATTGGTTTCTTCATCTGGTACGCTTGAAAAGAAATCCATTTTATCTGTATAAAATGATTTCAAGTCAATCTTCAGAAGACTTGCCTCATGCTTCATGAGAGCAAGAATAAGTTGTGGGTATTCTGTGCGCACTTCGCTGACAGTGTTGGCTTGAAGTAAGCTAAGTAAAGTAACTTCTTCCTTCTTGAGTTCTTCGATCGTTCTGGTCTGGAGCAACGCATCAAAGATGTAGTACTCGCTGTCCTTAACTAGCAAGTAAAATTTAACACGCTTAGCTGCTCCCAGACTCTCTGGTAGAAGATGAATACCCGGAAAATCCTGTAAGACAGAATGATCTGCTTCACTCTCCAGCAAATTACTGACGTTCTCTGCTTGGCGTTTCTTCTCTTCTTCTTCATCAGGAAATTCTGCCTCCTCTTCATCCTCCTCACTAATTCTTTGCATTCTGTTCGGTGAGGGTGTGGCTATTCTGGCTGGAGAAAAGTCTTTCTCCTGATGTGGGTTGTAACTGGATTCAGGTTCAACAAAGAGTGGTTCTGTTTGTTGAGCTTCTGGAGGTGCTGTCTCAGCCTGCTTTGAGCTAGCTTGTTCTGGTTCTGGTTGTGGTGTATCATCAATTTCGTGTGGAATTTCTACCGCTGGCGATAGAGAATCTTGAACCTTTCTTAGTCTGTGCCTCTTCTGCTTCGGTTGAGATGCGGAGGTTTCTGTGTCAATAGAACTTTCGCGTTTAGCGGTTGGTTTGCGAGCTGCCTTCTCTTTCTGCACCTTTTCTTTGGATGTCTTTCCCTTCTGCTTTTCAACAGCTTTCGTTGGTGGAATCCAAATTGGATTGGGACTGCCCATCTCTAGAAGTGCAGCATGATGCACTTCATCCGTGATTTTGTTGAAGAGCGCTGGAGTGAGTCCCAAAGACATCTCGATCTGGTGCTGGTCTTTGGGTATGGTACGGCTAGTGTTGAATTCAACGGCATCCTCCCAAACCTGCTGTTTGAAGAATTTCTCCACCATGAGACTAATCTTGGTTGAGTGCCTCAAGTTCCTTCTAACTTCCACCGAGACACCGCGTCCTCTGTTGTCTTTGGTATATGTAACCAATTTGGCCTCTTTAGCCATCAAGTCAAACAGGATTCTGCTCCAGTTGACTTTGAGATTTAGGACTACAACAGTGAGGATTCTGAATTTTTCTGGTGTAACCTGATCATAGGAACCGCTATGGTTGAGGAAGATCCTTTGAACCAATTCAAACATCAACTTGTAGCCTGGTTGAAGTAGGGATCTATGAAACATCCTTCCTGTATAGGCAATGGGTATCACCATCATCGTTTCCACTGCTGCCTGGAGTTGTTCATGAGTGATCTCATCCAAGGTCATGCCTTCATCCTTCAACCGATAGGCCTCGTTGATCATTGCAATGACATTGTAGGCCGTTTTACTTGTCCTATCACCAATGGGCATCAACACATTGGCTTCATGACCGTCTTTATCATTTTTCCAGGTCAAATAGAATGTGGCTGCTTGTTTTCCCAGGTACATGTTGGGATGGGAAGTAATGATGTTACAAAATTCTATAAACACAATAACATATAGAGAACATATATATATATTCATCAGTTAAGTGATTATCAAGTATGAATTTCCCAAAAAAATGAACAATTAATTCATATTATCCAGAACAATACCCAGAAAAAGAAATATAAAAGGTATACAAAACGTATAGTAAGATGAAGATGCATGGAATTGAAGAACTTAGAAACCTTTGCAGCGAGTAATTATGGCGAAAATCTCTTCGAGTTTTCGAAAATCGTGGCGAAAGGTTCAGGGGAAAGAAACTTCTGAACCTCAGCAACGTGTTGTAAGAACAAAGAAGTTTGAGGTGCCATGATCAAAGAAAAACTTTGAAGGAAGTTTGCGGGAGAGACAAATCTGGAAATTGCTTAAGGACTTAAAGATAGTAGTGCTCAGTGCGATGTATGTGTAGGTGAATAGTTGAGTGCATGAACAATACATATATATAAGAAAACAATCAACGACACAGATGAAAGCGATAATAATTGAAGGGTTGGATGAAAATCTCCCTTTTTAGGTTTTCCAACTTCAACTTTCCAGTTTGCCGCCTTTCATTGCGTTTGATGTACATGGTAGATCCTAGGCTTGTAGGTGAGAGTTTGTGTATCTTCCTATCCACTGCAACATTCCTTTTCCTTTTCTTGCAGGGATTTTCTCGATCACAGTTTCCAAAGGTGTGCTAATCATCACAATTATAAGAGATTTAACAAATCTAGGTCAGAAAATAGCTTTATAGACTATAATTAGGAGGTTAATTATGGTCAGTGACGTCTTCCATCTAGGACGTTTCAATTTTCAAAATTCCCCCTTGACTAAGTAATCATTTATTGAAAATAATTTCCACGTGGCATGTCTTCTATCTGGGAAATTTTAGACACGTGTTACTGGCCACGATCTGTTATTGTGAAATCTCTGTTTCCCTGGTATTGCATCATTCTGGTTTGTCATTCTAGTTGACAATCTGTTTCCCTTGTATGGAGTACTGGATTCTGTGTTATCGCTATTGCGCTTGAACTGTCACAGAATATAGGTATCTCATTTACATCGATCTCGTAATCCTTTAGATGCTGCTTCAACCATAATATTTGTGCACAACAACTTTCAGCAGCCATGTATTCTGCTTCAATCGTTGATGTGGCAACGGATGTCTGTTTCTTCGAGAACCAAGATATCAACTTGTTTCCAAGAAACTGGCATGTACCAGAAGTAGACTTTCTGTCCAATTTGCATCCTGCATAATCTGAGTCAGAATAGCCTGTTAATTCAAAGTTGTCGTCACAAGGATACCAGAGTCCAATGTGGACTGTTCCTTTAAGATATCTAAGTATCTTTTTGACAGCTTCCATATGTGATTCTTTGGGATTAGCCTTGTATCTGGCACATACTTCGACTACGAATGTAATGTCAGGTTGACTTGCAGTAAGGTATAGTAGTGAGCCAATAATGCCTCTGTATTGTGTTATATTTGCTGGTTTGCCTTCTAGATCTGGATCTATCTTCCCGTTGGTCTGCATTGGAATTTTGGCTGGTTTACTGTCTTTGACTCCAAATTTAGTGACCAGATTGTTAATGTACTTTGCTTGATTCACAAAGATACCATCTGGTAACTGCTTCACCTGCAACCTAGAAAGAAGTTCATCTCACCCATCATGGACATTTGATATTTGTTTTTCATTAGTTCAGCAAATTTGTCACATAAATAGGCAGATTGTGATCTAAATATGATATCATCAACATATATCTAGACTAAAAGGATATGCTCTTTGACTTTGATTACGAACAGTGTCTTGTAAATAGAACCTCTTCTAAAATCTGATTCCAGTAAGAATGTTGATAACGTTTCATACCACGCTCTGGGTGCTTGTTTCAGACCATAAACGGCTTTAGCTAATCTGTATACTTTCTGGTCTGAATTTCCTTCTTCAAAACCAGGTGGTTGCTCAACATATACTTCCTCTTCAAGTATACCATTTAGAAATGAACTTTTAACATCCATCTGGTACACTTTGAATCTCTTGTATGCTGTATATGCTAGGAACAGTCTGATTGCTTCCAATCTGGCAACTGGTGCAAAAGTTTCATCAAAATCAATACCTTCTTGTTGATTGTATCCTTTTGCAACTAGTCTGGCTTTGTTTCTGACTACTTCACCATACTCATCTCGTTTATTCTTGAATACCCATTTGACACCTATCACTCCCTGATGTCTTGGTCTATCCACTATATTCCAAACTTGGTTTCTTTTAAACTCGTTGAGTTCTTCTTGCATAGCAATAACACCGTCTGCATCTTTAAGTGCTTCAAGGGCATCAGATGGTTCAACACGTGATAGATAGCAACTTAGAAGTGCACTTTCTCCATGCATTCTTCTGGTTCTCACACGATCTGATGGGTTCCCAAAAATCTATTCAGGAGGATGATTGTCTTATATCCATCTCCTTCTGCTAGACATCTCTTCTTCTGATATCTCAGGCTCAAGCTCAGGCTCAGGTTCATTTGTTGGATCCTCAAATTCTGGGTGTGCTGTTGAAGATGTTTGAAAATGATTTTCAACTTCTGGTTCTTCAATTTCTTGATCATTGTTCCAACCATTTGTATTTATGGATTCTAAAGGTTGTTCTGTATTATCTCCTTCCACTGGTTGACTATCTTCTGGTGGAATCATCGATCTTTCTAGATCCAGATCGATATGTTTTGTTCCCCCTTGCTATGAGCTTGTTCTATCAGCATTAAGTGAAACATCGATTTCATTCTCTTCTATTGTATTCAAGATTAGAATGTCTTCTAGCAATATCTCTTCTGTTCTCTTGTCCTTAATCTGGTTTTGAGTATGTCCATTACCTGTCTCATTGTAATCAAAAAAAGATTCATCAAATACAATATGAGGTATTACTTCCACAATATGAGTCTTCTTGTTGTAAACCCTATAAGTTTTACTAACATTAGAATATCCTAAGAATATTCCAGGAGCTTTACTATCAAAGATTTTCAATTGAGATTTCCCATTATTGTGAATGTAACACAAACATCCAAAAGTACGAAACTATTGAATCCTGGGCTTTCTGTTGTTCCAGAATTCATATGGTGTCTTCCCATGGCTACGGGTAATCACCGATCTGTTCTGTGTATAACACGCCGTATAGATAGCTTCTGCCCAGAATTTCTTCGGTAATCTAGTTGCATTAAACATGGTGCGAGTTGCTTCCTTCAATGATTTGTTCCTGTTGGGAACCCCACAGATAATTTAAGTTTTGATGATGTTCTTTTGAAAAACACACTTGGTATTATTTATTCTGTTTTCTATGTGACAGAAAGATGAAAGAAGTCTCAGACAGAAAACTAAAGCGAGTCAACTTTAACAGAAAGTTGAACCAGAAAGCTTCAAATAGAAAGATGAAAGAAGTCTCAGACAGAAAACTGAAGCAAGTCAACTTTAACAGAAAGTTGAACCAGAAAGCTTCAAACAGAAAGATGAAAGAAGTCTCAGACAGAAAGCTGAAGCAAGTCAAACTTTGACAGAAAGTTGAACCAGAGACTTAAACCAGAAAGTTGAAAAATGCCAACCCAGACAGAAAGTTGAACCAGAAACACTTAACCAGAAAGTTCAACCAGATCAACTTTCAAAAACTGAAATCAGATGAAATGTCTCTGAAATCCCAAAGTCTTAACAAGTCCCTCGTGTTACAAAAGGAATAGAATCAATCAAGACCAGAAAAGGAAAGCTATCTGTCAAACGATCTGCTTGCCATATTTGGAGGATTCTATCAAAGGCGTTAGAAGGCAAGAGGAGATAATCTTGGGATCCACTTTCCTTGATTGATGAAATCATTTATTTCAAATCAATCAAGTTCAACGGTTAGAATTTCAAAAAATTCTACATCTATAAAAGCTCGGAACAAAGATTAGCAGATCAGTACGCGAATAAGCTTGCTATATCATTCAAATCTACTCTGCCCAGAAATCATCTCATCCATCAAAGCATTTACTGAGAAAAGATTTCAACCAGATCGTGTTCCGAACCGTTCGTTATCATAATCATCCCTCGATTCAAGTCTGTCTTATCGAGAAAGGAAGGAGATCTTTACTAGCTAGTAGTTTTCTAGTGGATTAACGTGAAGAAATCCTGTTACAGTAGTTTTCTGTAAGTTGTAAAGGGACACGACCCTTATTCGTGCATAAGTTTTAATCAGGTTTGTAATTGAAACTTGTGGCTCATTCTCAGCGAGTATAAATAAGAAGAGTATCCTAGTAGTGGATATCTAATCCAGTTTGGATTAGACCGTGGACGTAGGGGGTTTCCCGAACCACGTAAAATAACTGTGTTATTTACTTTCTGTATTTTCATTTCAGTTGTTTTATTCACTATCTGTCATACTCATTCAAACTGCATTCTTAATCAATCCTATAAATTCTTGGTTAAGTTTTCTAAAGGTTTTCTAAAACAAGAGCACCGACTAAGGCCACCATTATTCCGCACACAATACACTGCTGGAGAATAAGATTACTCTTACTTTCTGCTTTGTATTACTCTCGAGAGAGATTCTGCTTGGACAGAACACGATTGATTAGATAATCGATCTGGTCTGTCATATTGAGCAATCTGTAATACAGAAAGCTTAAATCTCTCCTTTTAATTAGTCAAGAAAACTGAAAAGTTTGTGTGTTTGGTGTATTCCCCCCCCCCCATACACCAAACCTCGCTCTTTCGGGACCAACAGTTCCTTCTTTCAACCACTCCATTCTGTTGAGGTGTTCTTGCAGCAGATGTTTGATGTGTGATTCTCATCTGGTTGCAACAGAAGTTTCCTTTTGCTTGGTGATTTTGTTGAGAAAATTTGGCAGCTTTTCCAATGTTTCTTTCTTCTTATGTAAGAAGATTACCCATGTAAATCTTGAATAATCATCAATGATGACCAGAGTGTACTTCCTAGCTACCATTTATACTTAATGGCTTGACTGGACCAAATAAGTCTAAATGTAGTAACTCTAAGATTCTGGTGGATGACTGAACTGCTTTGCTGGAAAATAATGATCTGGTTTGCTTCCCAACTTGACATACTTCGCAGATGTGGTTCTTGTCATATACTTGATCTAGTAATCCTTCGACTAGTTTCTCTTTCACAATCTTATTGATTGACTTGAAATTGATATGACTTAGTTGCTTATGCCATAACCAACTTGTTTATGATATTGTCTTAGTGACCAGACATGTCTCAATCTGGTTATTCCACTGCACAATATATAATCTATCCTGCAATTTTCCGGTAAGAAGAATCTCATCTCCTTCCTTATTTTTCACAAAACTGTCATTAGCATAAAAAATGATCTGATTTCCATTAGCAAAAAATTGGCTAACAGAGAACAGATTATGAATAAGACCCTCAACAAATGATACATTTGTGATTGTGGTCTTGCCAATTGTTATATTACCATAGCCTCTGGTGTAGCCTTTTGAGTTACATCCAAAGGTTACCTGTGGTCCTTCTCTTTCCACATAGTCTGATAGAGCGTTCTTATCACATGTCATGTGTTTTGAACATCCACTATCAATAATCTAGATTGTTCCATTTGCTACTTTACTCCTTCTTGCAGTTCTTCGATCCTGTAATAAATAAATTTTAGCTACCCTTTCAACAAGTGGGTGCTTGGTTAGTAGCAAATGTTCCCTTGGGGATCCAGATTAACTTGGTGTTAGGAACACATATATAGCATGTAATCCTTCTTCCAATATCATCTGTTCTGGTTATAGCTTTGTAGACAAAAGGATGATTTCTCTCAATGTTATCCCAATTGATCTTCTTTTCATTGGTTGAGGAGGTTTTGATAGATGTCTTCTGCTTCTGATTTTTATTTGTTTTCTCATAGTGATCAGATTGACCCTTCTTCTGATAGTATCTATTATCTCCTGATTCCTTCATTATCAACTTCTGGGGTTGATTTTTCTTTTTCTTAAGATCCATGACTTGATCCGGTATGTTCTTCATTTCAACAACAAACTGAGTCTCACTGGAATTCCCGTTGTATCCTACACCAACTCTTCCCTTTTATTGCATATCGATGATCATTTCAGCTCGTTCTTGACTTTTGTTGATTTTGCTCATATTTTCCATGGTTTTCTTTAATTTTTCTTCTACTACATCTATCTTGTTGATCACGTCTTTCATCTTGGAATTGAGCGAATGTATTTCTGCGTCTTTTATCTTGATCTGTTCTCCAAGACCATTTATTTGTGTAGAGAATTGGTATTTGCTTCACTCAAGAACTTCAACGTTTCATTCAGCTTGTCATTCTCCTTTATGACTTCAGAGAATAACTTCTTTATACTGGTGTAGCTTTTAAACATCTCATTAATTTCATCCCATGACCGTTCTGGTTCATCTTCATTTCATGAATCATAGTCAAGTTTATTTGAAGACATAGAAGCATCAGATTTTACCTCGTTCTATTCAAGTCCGTTGTCCAATCCCATATAGCATTCATCCCAATCTTCATTTATTTCTCCTGCATAGTATGCTTCATCATTATCTGATGAACTATCTGACAAATGACTTGAGCTGCTGGAATCTTCTTCTGCTAACATGGCCTTGCGTTGAGCTCTGAGTTTTCGATCTCTTTTAGCTCGTAGCTCTTCTCTTTGGCTCTTTGACAAGTCTGGACAATCTGTCTTGAAGTGACCTGTTCTCCCACATCCATAACAAGTATAGTCAGTAGAGTTAAGAGTTACCATTACTTTTACTTTCAGCTTTATCGTCAGATCATTCTGTTTCTTTGTTCTTCTGGTATCTGCTTTTTTTATCTTTGTAGAACCTTCGATACTTTCTTGATCTGGTTTCCATCTTGTCCATCCTCTTGGCAATCATGGCAAGTTTTTTGAGTAATTTATCATATCCTCCTTCTTCTGGTGTGGCAGATGGCTCTGATTCATCTGTTTTGCACTTCGCTTTGAAGGCGATCTCTTTCTCTTTCTTTGAATTGTTTTCATTCTTCTTGCTTGAGGAATGATCCAATCCATGTATCCTTCTGATGTCACATTCGTGAACAGCCACATGATCAAATAGAGCTTCCACAGACAGATCGTTGAAATCAGCACGTAGTGGTTGTATTGCTGAATAAATCTCCCAGCTTGGTGGTAATGCTCTGAGAATCTTAAGATTCTTCTCTCTCTGTATGTACTTGTTTTTATTGAAAGCAGATACTTCAAGTAGCACTTCTATTAACCTGTTCTTCATCTGCTCGATGGTTTCTCCAGGTTTCATCTTGAATTCATCAAACTTGTTGCACGCTAGAGACAGCTTGTTCTCGATCATTACTTCAGAACCTAGACTTAGTTCTCTCAAAGCTTCCCACATCTCTATGGCTGTGTCAAGATCTTGGATCTTGGCCAGATGAACTCCTTTTACTGTACTTGAGATGAGTCCTTTGGCAAAGTCATCAAGATTTGCTTCTCTTCTTTCTTCAGATGTGTATTTTCTGGGATCTTTTAGTACATCCTCCTTGACCACTCCAGTTTCAGTGATACGGGTTGATTCTTCAGAAATGACTAATGGCCCTTCTTCAATCACTTTCCACATCATACAGTGATGAGCTTTGAGGCACATCTTGATTCTGAAACTCCACTCTCTATATCCTTGGATGGAGAATTCTTCACATGCCCTAATAACAGATGATTCCATAATGACAGATAGGATGCAGGTGAATGAAAAGAGGTTTTCTAGATCTATTCAAGTTGACCACGTAGGTTTCACTCTTGTGAAAAACAGAAGCTATGGTCTGGTGAACCACTGCTCTGATACCACTTGTTGGTCCCGAAAGAGCAAGGTTTGCTGTATGGGGGGGGATACACCAAATACAAACTTTTCTATTTACTTGACTAAATTTAGAGAGATTTGAGCTTTCTGAAGAACATATTGCTATTTGCGACAGAACAGATTGATAACCAGATCGATCTCGTTCTGTCCAAGCAGAATATCTCGAGTGAGTAACACTAGCCAGAGAGCAAGAGCAATCTTATTCTCTAGCAGAGCGTTGTGTGCGGAATAATGGTGGACTTAGTCGGTGCTCTTTGTTTAAAAACCCTTTACAAAAACTTAACCAAGTATTTAGCAGATTAATTAAGAATGCAGTTTTGAATGAGAGTGAATGTTAGTGAATAAAATAAGTAAAATAAAGGATGCAAAAAGTAAATAACACAGTTGTTTTTACGTGGTTCGGGAAACCCCCTACGTCCACGGTCTAATCCAAACTGGATTAGATATCCACTACTAGGATACTCCTTGTTTATACTCGTCGAGTACGAGCCACAAGTTTCGAACACAACCTGGTCAAAACTTATGCACGAATAAGGGTCGTGTCCCTTTACAACTTACAGAAAACTACTGTAACTGGATCTCTTCACGTTAATCCACTAGAAAACTACTAGCTAGCGAAGATCTCCTTCTTTCCTTCTCGATTAGACAGACTTGAATCAAGTTGATGTGATTTTGATCACGAACAGCTTAGAACAGGATCTGGTGGTTTGAAATCTCCTCGAATAAATGCTTCGTAGGATGAGTTGATTTCGGAGTAGAGTAACAGCTTGTTGATCGTAGATTTTCATTCTCTTGTCAGCTTCCAGTCTTTGTTCCAAGCTTTTATAGGTGTAGAATTTTGAAATTCTAACCGTTGAGCTTGATTGGTTCGAAGTAAATATGATTTACCAATCAAGGATATTGAATCCCTAAGTTATCTCCTCTTACCTTTTGAAAGGTTTTGACAGAATCTTCTAAGTATGGTAAGCAGATCGTTTGACAAATACTACTTTCCTTTTTCTTGTCTTGATTGATTCTCTTCCTTTCGATGGTATGAATGACGTAGCACAGGTTTTGGGATTCACCAACATATAGTCGAACACGATCTGGTCGAAGACGATTTGTTTGAAGATGATCTGTTCGAAGACGATCTGGTCGAGCATGATCTGGTCGAATACGATCTGGTCGAACACGATCTGGTCGAAGACGATCTGGTTGAATACGATCTGGTCGAACATGATATTGGTCGAATACGATCTGGTCGAACACGATCTGGTTGAATACGATCTGATCGAACATGATCTGGTCGAACATGATCTGTTCGAATACAATCTGGTCGAACATGATCTGGTCGAATACGATCTGGTCGAATAGAAACTATGCTTTAGAGCATGGTTGATTCTTCTGAGTGTTCTGGTAAGAGCTGATGATAATTATGATGAATTTTTCTGCTTGCTTCTGTCTCCTTTAACGTTCTTGTCCTATTGACTTAGAGAAGACAGAATGACTCTTATAGGATGAAATCCTTTACAAGTTTGAGTCATTTAGTAGATAGAACTAGGATCAGTTCTCTTATCTAAAACACTTTATGTTTTAGTGTTCTGGTACAAATAGAACAGATTGAGGACAACAGGACAGGATGAAGTCTAAGTGTGTTTTTGAGTGAACATCATCAAAACTAATTATTGTGGGGTTCCCAACATAAGTTCAATTGATACCGACACTTCCAAATCTCACCAGCCAAAGCAGAAGAGACGTAGATTGAGGAAAGTACACGACATTCCACCACCCACCGGAGAAGTTCAACAGGACACTGACACTCATCAACCAGAGCCAGAGATTTCTCAACCAGATCGAGTCAGTCCACAACTAGCTGAGGAGGCTCAACAACCAGAAAACCCCATTCCTCCACAAACTGAGGAACCCATATTTGTTGAACTAGAATCCAGTTTCAACCCAAATCAGGATAAGGACTTCTCCCCTGCCAGAACAACAACACCCTCACCTGACAGAATGTAGAGGATCAGTGAGGAAGAAGATGAGTCAGTTGATGAGGAGTAAGAAAAGAAAAGGCAAGCAGAAGGTGTGATTAACCTACTGGAAAGCGAAGCAGATCACTTTGTGCTTCAAGATTTTCCAGGTATTCACATGCTGCCAGAGACTCTTGGAGCAGCCAAGAGAGTCAAGTTCTACTTGCTGGTCAAGGACAACGAGTACTACATTTTTTACGCTCTGCTCCAGACCAGATCGATGGAAGAGCTGAAGAAGGAGGAAGCCACGTTGCTGAGCTTACTACAAGCAAGCACTGTTGGTGATGTTCGGTTAGAATACCACCAGCTCATTCTAGCAATGATGAAGCATGAGGCCAGGTTGCTGAAAATAGACCTCAAGCCATTTTATGCTGATAAAATGGAATTTTATTCCAGTGTGACGGGTTCAGATGAAGAGGCTGATCAGGATGTGGACATGGGAGGTCCAGAAGGGGACCAGATGGAGCAGTCCACTAGCCAGCCAGATAAACCTCCACCGATGCAAGATACAACAACTCAGGAACCCACCCAGACAACAGAAAAGCCCAAGAAGAGACAAAAGAAGACACCAGTTATTCATCTGCATCCAGTAGATGAGGAACCAGCTGGTCAATATATTGATGGAGAACCTACCAATGAGCTGTACACACCTGGAGTAGCTCAGAAACTGAAAAAGAATGTCACATTCTCCAAACTTGAAGAGATTTTGGAACGGGAGACCAAATCCTTCAACAACTACCAGATCGACAACCTGATCACACTCCGAGTTGAAGATCACATGAATGCTACCTGCAATGCCCTACAAGAGAGAGCAACACAGAACCTTGCTGATTTTAACCAGCACCAAAAAGACTATGTCAATGATATGGATCTGGATCTACGTCGCAAATTGAGACACCAGGACAAA
Organism: Leonotis leonurus; assembly: GCA_026898415.1. Lineage (NCBI taxonomy): Eukaryota > Viridiplantae > Streptophyta > Magnoliopsida > Lamiales > Lamiaceae > Leonotis > Leonotis leonurus. The sequence goes on along the minus strand of JAPKLX010000280.1, from coordinate 278,922 downwards.
GAACTCAACAAGAAGTTAGACGACGTTAGAGCAGCTGTAGAAACAGCTAAGGAGAAGCTTGATCTGCGACTAGAGGTAGTTGAAAAGAAAACACAGACAATTCAAACTCTAGTAACATACATGATGGCTAAGTAGAACGAAGCAATTGATACTGCTGTGAAGAGCCAAGCTGCTGCCATTACTGCTGAAGTGAAGGAGGCCACTGCCCTTGATGTCCATGCCAAACTTGCTACCTTTGAGAAGGAGAAGTTTGTGGAACTCAAGATGGACAACCAAGCCAGTGTACTGGATGCCTTACTCTACCCCAACCTGACAGAGTATGAGAACCAGAACACCAGACTAAGTAAGGCGGAAGATCACCAGCAAACCTACGATGCTACTGTCTCTATGATGAACAACAGACTCGAGAGGAAGCTCGATGCCACTGATCTGACAGTCAACTTGCTGCTAGGTTTTAAAATGGATGCAGAAGAGATGATGGAGGCCATGAAGGCAGAAATAGATTCCCTTCGTACACTCATTAAGACTATCTTTGATGATGTCGAAAAGGGGGAAAAATCTAAGGCTGACAAGGGAGGAAAATGAGATGGCAAGGGTTCTGGAAAGGATGTAACAGAACCAGAACAACCAGGCCAAGGAGCAGAAGCTAAAGCTTAATCTGGACCAGTTCAACAGACGAGGGAGAGGCCCACAACCCCACCAAGGGCGGATCCCACCATTGAACCAGAATAGAGTCAACAACAACAACAAGCTACTGCTGCTCGTGATAAAGGTAAGAAGCCTATCGATGAAGGAGACCAGATAGCAGAGCTGCTGCTGTTTGGAGTTAATAGAGAACAAGCTTGTGACCCTATCTTCCAGGCACAATTCTATAAAGAACAGGCAGAACGTGAGAAGAGGTTAGCTACACAAGAAGTAAAAGAAAAATCTTACCGAGCAATCTGTACTCAACTAATATATATATTCATGTGGATTTTTCTGAAGACAAAGTCTCATTGTCCAGAATCATTTATTGCCGAGCAATTTCTTAAATAAGAATAGCTTGAACTCTCTGATAATTTAACTAGTAAACTGAAAAGTTTGTATTTGGTGTATTCCCCCCCCCCCCCATACACCAAACCTTGCTCTTTCGGGACCAACAAGTGGTATCAGAGCAGTGGTTCAAACGACCATTGTTCTTGTTTCACAAGGTAAATACCTGCGTGGTCAACTTGAATAGATCTAGGAAAATCTATTTTCATTCACGTGCATACTATCTGCTATGGAATCATCTGTTGTCAGGGCTTGTCAAGAATTCTCTATCCAAGGATATAGAGAATGGAGCTTCAGAATCAAAATGGCACTCAAAGCCCATCACTATCTGATGTGGAAAGTTATCGAAGATGGTCCACTACAGATCACTGAAGAAGTGACAGTAACCAATGCAACTGGTGTAACTATACAGATAGTTTCCAAAGATCCAAGAAAATACACTGCAGAAGAACGTCGTGAAGCCAATCTGTATGACTTTGCTAAAGGGATCATATCTAGCACAGTCAAAGGGGTACATCTGGCCAAAATCCAAGACTTGGATACTGCCAAAGAGATGTGGGAAGCCCTAAGAGACTTGTGTCTAGGATCTGAAGTCATGATTGAGAACAAGTTGTCTCTAGCCTGCAACAAATATGATGAATTCAAGATGAAACCAGGCGAGACAATAGAACAAATGAAGATGAGATTCACTGGAATTCTTCTTGAGATATCTGCGTTCAATAAGAACAAATATACTCAAATAGAGAAGAATATGAAAGTTCTCAGAGCACTTCCACCTAGCTGGGAGATCTATGCTGCAATGCAACCTCTCCGTGCAGATTTCAATGATCTGTCTACAGAAGCATTATTTGATCAGCTTGAAGGTCATGAATGTGACATTCAAAGAATTCGAGGACCAGATCATCTGTCCAAAAAGGCAGAAAGCAGCTCTAAGAAGGATAAAGAAGTTGCCTTCAAAGCGAAGAGCAAACTAGATGATCCTTCTGACCCTTCTACTCCAGATGAAGAGAAGGGATATGATAAACTGCTAAAAGAGTTTGCAATGATAGCCAAACGTATGGACAAAATGGAGATCAGATCGAAGAAATACAGACGCTTCTATAAAGACAATAAAAACAAATTTTACAAGAAGCGTGACAATGATCGATCTGATAGCAAAGAAGAATCAAAACAGCAGACTGGTAAAATCTCTAAAACATCTAACTCTACAGATTATACCTGCTTTGGTTGTGGCAGAACAGGTCACTTCAAAACAGACTGTCCTGATCTATCCATAAGCCAAAGAGAAGAATTGAGAGCAAAGAGAGATCGAAAAATCAAACATGAACGAAAAGCCATGTTAGCTGAACAAGAATCAAGCTGCTCGAGTCATTTCTCAGATAGCTCATCAGAAAATGATGAAGCCTTCTTTGCCAATAACGAAGAAGGATGGGATGAATGCTATGTGGGACTAGAGAACGGTCTGGATGAAGTCGAGGTAAATTCATGCTATTCCAAATCTTCAAATGATATCAATTTGGAACGGGATAATGAAGACTACTCTTGGGAAGAAGTAAATGAGATGTTCAAAAGCTATTCGAGCATCAACAGATTGTTTAGAGAAGTTGTAGAAGAAAATGACAGATTGAAGAAATCAGAAGAGATTCTGAGCACAGCCAACACTCAATTCGTTGCTCAAATAACTGATCTGGAAGAACAGATCAAGGGAAAGAATAGTGAGATACACTCGTTAAACTCAAAAGTTAAAGATCTCATAAATAAGAAAAACGTTGCTGAAGAGAAGATAAAGAAAGGGAAAGAAATGATTTATAAGAGTGATGAACGTGCCAAGTTGCTAATCAACTTGCAACAACAAGGTACTTCTGGATTAGGATATCCAGACCACTCAGAAAAATCTTCGAGTACCATAAACTTTGTACCAGAGAGGAAACAAATACCAGATCAAGTGAAAAACTTGAAAAACAAGAAAGGCCATCCCCAAAAGATGATAATAAAAGATGCCAGGAATAGGCAGTATCATCAAACCAAAGGGTGCTACATAGAAACAGATCATGTTCAAAAAGTAAATGTCAACAGGACAAAAATTGTCAATAGGACAGTTTCTAGTAAGAAGAATTTGAAGAATGATGAAATAGAAAGATTCCATCCATCTGAAATTAATTCTCTATCTAAAGTTGATAATAATGGAAATATCATTACCTGTTATATTTCTGTTCCTAACCCAAAAATATTCTGGATTCGAAAGGGAACATTTGCTAATAATCAAGCACCCAAACGTTGAAGGGTAGCTAAGTGTAATTAATTGCAGGACCAGAAAACTGCAAGAAGAAGCAAGATAGCAAAAGGAGCGATCTGGATCATAGATAGTGGCTGTTCAAAACACATGACATGTGATAAGAACCTACTATCAGATTACATAGAGAAGCCAGGACCACAGGTCACCTTTGGATGTAACTCAAAAGGATACACCAGAGGATATGGAAATATAAAAGTTGGCAAGACCACCATCACTAATGTTTCGTATGTAGAGGGTCTTAGCCACAATCTGTTCTCCGTAAGTCCATTCTATGCTAATGGTAATCAGATCATCTTTGATACTAACAATTGTCTTGTGAAGAACAAGGAAGGAGATGAGATACTCCTTACCGGTAAACTGCAGGACATGTTATATATTGTCCAGTGGACAAACCAGATCGAGACTTGTTTAGTTACTAAAACAGTATCAGAAACAAGCTGGTTATGGTACAAGAGACTGAGCCATCTAAACTTTAAGTCAATCAACAAGATTGCAAAAGAAAAACTAGTGGAAGGTCTACCAGATCAAATATATGATAAAGATCATATATGTGAAGCATGTCAAGCTGGAAAGCAGACCAGATCATCTTTTACAAGCAAAACAGCTCACTCAACATCAAGAACACTGGAGCTTTTGCATTTAGATCTGTTTGGCCCAGTTAAACCTCTAAGCATAAATGGGAGAAAATACACCTTAGTAATCATAGATGATTACTCAAGATTCACTTGGGTCATCTTTTTATTAAAGAAGAAGGAGACTCTAGACAAACTCCCTGATTTTCTACACAAGATCACCAAGCAGAAGGAGAGGAGTATAACCTCTATCAGAACAGATCGAGGAACAGAATTTCTCAACCAAAAGATTGAAGCATACTGCAACAAGATGGGGATCACTCATCAAATATCTGCTGCTCGAACTCCTCAACAGAATGGAGTTGTAGAAAGGAGAAACAGATCTCTAAAAGAAGCAGCTCGCACAATGCTTAATGCAACCAATCTACCAAAGAAGTTATGGGAAGAAGCTATTTACACAGCATGCTATACTCAAAACAGATCATCTATCACACTCAGACATGGAAAGACACCATATGAGATTTGGAACAACATAAAGCCTAAGATTGCTTACTTTCGAACTTTTGGTTGTTTGTGTTACATACACAATAATGGGAAATCTAAATTGAAGACTTTTGATAGCAAAACTGACCCTGGAATATTCCTAGGATATTCTGATGTTAGTAAATCATATCGAGTCTACAATAAGAACTCTCATATTGTGGAGGTAACACCACATGTTGTTTTTGATGAGTCTATCGTTGAGTACAGGTCATTAGATGAAAAACAAACAGAAAACCAGATGTTTACAAGAAGGATGAATGAACTACTACTTGAAGATATCCTTATCTGGAATTCAAAAAGTGATGATGAAGAGATTAACACTCCACCTATTGCTGAAGAAATCATACAGCAAGGGGGAACAACACAACATGATCTGGATGAAAACAGATCACCAAGCAATGAAACAGTCAGTGCAGAAGATAATCAATCTGAAAATCCAAATCCAGAAGAAAATCCTGATGAGAATCCTTTCCAACCATCTTCTACATCACACCCTGAATTTGAGGAACCAACAAATCAACCTGAACCTGAGATATCAGATGAAGAGATGATCAGGAGAAGGAGATGGATACAAGATCATCCACCAGAACAGATTGTTGGGAACCCATCAGATCGTGTGAAAACCAGAAGGATGCATGGAGAAAGTGCATTATTAAGCTGCTATCTCTCTCGCATTGAACCATCTGATGCTCATTAAGCACTACAAGATGCAGACTGGATAACAGCAATGCAAGAAGAACGCAATGAGTTCAAAAGGAATGAAGTCTGGTATCTCGTGGACAGACCCAAACACCAAAGTGTGATTGGTGTAAAATGGGTGTTCAAAAATAAACGGGATGAGAATGGTGAAGTAGACAGAAACAAAGCCAGATTAGTAGCTAAAGGCTATAATCAACAAGAAAGCATTGATTTTGATGAAACATTTGCACCCGTAGCCAGATTAGAAGCAATTAGGCTATTCTTAGCATATGCTGCACACAAACGATTCAAGGTATACCAGATGGATGTCAAAAGTGCCTTCTTAAATGGTATCCTTGAAGAAGAAGTTTATGTGGAACAGCCACCTGGGTTTGAAGAAGCAGATCCAAACTAGAAAGTATACAGACTGGCAAAACCAGTCTATGGTCTTAAACAAGCCCCTAGAGCTTGGTATGAGACACTATCAACATTTCTACTAGATTCTGGATTCAGAAGAGGATCAGTTGACAAAACTTTATTCATCATTAAAGTCAAAGAAAATATCGTCTTAGTACAGATCTATGTAGATGATATCATTTTTGGATCTCAATCCACCTATTTATGTGACAAATTTGCTGAACTTATGAAAAATAAGTATCAAATGTCCATGATGGGGGAGATGAGTTTCTTTCTAGGTTTGCAGGTCAAGCAGGAACCAGATGGTATCTTCATTAACCAAACAAAATACATCAACGATCTGCTAACCAAATTTGAAATGAAAGACAGCAAAACAGTTAAAATCCCAATGCAGACCAATGGGAAAATTGAACCTGAACCAGAAGGAAAACCAGTCAATATTACACAATACAGAGGGATCATAGGATCACTATTATACCTAACTGCCAGTCGACCTGACATCACATTTGCAGTAGGTGTTTGTGCTAGATATCAAGCAAATCCCAAAGAGTCTCACATGGAAGCAGCTAAAAAGATATTAAGATATCTTAAGGGAACAACCCATGTAGGATTATGGTACCCATGTGAAGACAACTTCGAGCTAACTGGATACACAGATTCAAACTATGCTGAATGCAAACTAGACAGAAAGTCAACATCTGGTACATGTCAGTTTTTAGGAAATAAACTGATCTCTTGGTTTTAAAAGAAACAGACATCTGTTGCCACATCAACCACAGAGGCAGAATATATGGCAGCTGGAAGTTGTTGTGCACAAATACTGTGGTTAAGACAACAGCTTAAAGATTATGAGATTGATGTCAAAGAAATTCTCATCTTCTATGATAGCTCAAGTGCTATAGTTATCACACAGAACACTGTTTTGCATACCAGATGCAAACATGTGGACGTAAGACATCATTTTATAAGAGATCATGTTGAAAGAAAACATGTACAGATCGAGAAAATACACACTGAAGTCCAGAGAGCTGACATCCTCACCAAAGCATTACCAGAAGAAAGGTTCAAGATGCTTTGTAGTAAATTAGGTCTATTAAATCTTGAAGACAGGGCCAGATTATCTTAGATCATCAAGAAAATTTGAACCAGATCGATATAAACAAGATTGATAAAAACAAGCCATGTATAATTCCAACTGGGAATTGACACCAAATCATCAAAACAGAAGATTGATGATCAGATCGTTTAAATTCCAACCGAGAATTATTAGCAGATCATCACACAAGATTAATGTCCAAAACTTGAAAGTGGCATAAACAGATCGATAGCATTAACAAACAGCTCGAGAGATCGATTTGGACCAGATTACTAGATGCCACGTGGATATTAATTAATTTTTTTTAATTAATTTATCCCACTACTTGGTTAAGGGGGAAAGTCAACTATATACGGCGACTATATCAACTTAATCATACCATATATCTAATTTCTGACACAATATATCTAATCTTTTATTTTTGTGATGATTGATACTATGTTTGGGAACAGTGATCAATGAGATATTTACCAAATCAAGAAAAAGGATGTACTTTTCACAGTATGAATCAACACGCGCCACTCCACATCCCCACGATCAAAAGCGCGTATATCATACGCGAAATAGAGACGGTAATAGACTGCAAGTCTATACTTTGGAAAGACGGGAAAAGCTGAAAAAGAGAAGAATATTAAATTATATTATTACCCTACTTATCTTTCTTTTCTTTTATATAATTGATAAGGCGGTTCATCTATCACCCACTCTTAAAACATCCAACACTTAGCGAAATTTTCTACCTTCCAACTCTCTCTCAATCTTTCGAAAAACTCTCTGTTTTTACCAAAATGGCACCCAAATCTTCTGCATTTCTTGAGCAAGTGAATTTCTTGAAACCCTACATTCATCAAGATCTGTTTGCAGTACTTGATACCTTCGGTTTTCATAAACTAGACAAGGCCTTCGACCTTGTTCGACACTACAAAGGTTTATCATTTATGAAATGTTCTTACTTATTAACTGCTGTATATCTTGTTTGTTCTGAAAATTCTCAAACCGGTATAGAAATTCCTTTTTACATATCTGCATGTTATGTTCACTTGTACTGTGATATAGGACATCATATTCTGTAAACTGCTATTGGGCACTTATACTTCGTTGATGGAAGGAAAGTGCTCACATATATTGTCTTATTTTCTTTGTAGGATTTCACAATATCATCACCTCTCATCCTGTAAACTTCTTGCCCAAAGAAGTCGCCGCATTTTATCTCTCATGGCAGGGAGAGAAGGGTGGAAACGAAGCAACCATCCGGGTTAGCAAAGGGAATACCATCAGTAACACCACCTACAACGTAATAAACATCATAAACGATGTTTACAAGTTGAAGGATGAAGGTCTCAGTCTGGGAGACATAAATGAAGAACAGCTTCAGGAGGCTTTAGAGATGGTGATGGTAGTGCCCATCCGCTACACGAACAAGATGTTCAACAGGGCACTACTCGCTCCTGAATTAAAAATCATCTTTGAATTCGTCCATTGTATTTTCTTGAACCACAACGGGTCCTACGACCAGGTCACTCTTGAGAAGTTCAAGATCCTGGCTGCCATCGTGCTTAACCTACCGGTTAACTGGAGCAGGATATTATTCGATCTCTTGGCTAAGGAGGCCAAGATGATTATTTTTGTGAAAGGAGGCAGTCCTAGGATCGAGGTGAAGAGGAGCAGCTTAAGGCACTCCACCAAAATCAGTTTCATGCTGGAATCTTTCTTCACTCATCACAAGTGGGATACAATAGCTGAGTTCAACACCAGACTGCACTTTCCGAAAGACCAGAACCAGATTGAAATGTCTATGGGCATTTCAGCTAATCTGATTGCTAGGGTCACAGACCCTGTATTTGCAAACGCCTTGATGGAGATGGGTAGCTCTAACCCCATCTGGATCCCACCATCTGCCCCAGTCGAGAAGTCCACAAAATCTAAAGTTACAAAAGAAAAACCAATCGAGAGGACCCCCACCAAAAGAGTTACTAGGAGGGCGAGCTCAGTTGACACTGACGCCTCCACAGCAGCCCAACCACCCAAACCTAAACGCAGAAGACTTCAGAAACTAGCAGATGAAGTCCAGGTCGAAGAACCTGCTATTACTGACACAACTCTCCCTCAACAGGAGGTTGAGGAGGAAGAGGTCCTGGTGACTGGACCACCAGAGGATGTAGCTCCTATCTCATCCTTGGACCCAAATCAAACCAGGGATTTCTCTCCCGCACACACTGTCAGTCCATCATCTGCAGAACACCTTGAGGAGATTGATGAGGAGTTCGAGGGAGAAGAGGAGTCTACAGATGAGGAGGAAGAAATAAAGAAGGCAGAGTCTGTGGTGAAAATGCTTGACACAGAAGCAGACCATTATGTCCTTAGGACATTTCCTGGGATCCAGCTCACACCAGAAACATATGAGGCAACCAGAAGGCTCACGTTCCTTTTGCTCGTAAAAGATAAAGAATTCTATGGCTTGGATGCTCTTCTCAGAACCAGATCAATACACGCTCTAAAGATTGAAGAGGCCACCTTGCTCAACATCTTCACTGCATCTTCCATTGCTGAGCTAAGGGAGACCTACAAACCAGACATCCTAGGCATGTCTAAATATGAAGCAAACGAGCTCCATATCGACCTTCGATCTGAGTATGAGAAAACACACATGCTAGAATTCTTTGAGAGCATTGAAAAAGAAGTGGTTGAAGAAGTAGGAGCTGAAGCAGAACAATCTAATACTCACCAACTGGGTGCAGCTACAACAGAACCAGAACCAGATCAGCACATGGCTGATGCTGGAGAAAAGACAGTGACACCCACTGCACAGGCTGAGGGGGAACCAGCCAAGAAAAGCACAATTCAAAGGGCAGTGGTTGATCAGGCACAAGAGGAAGCTGAACCTGCTGGACAGAGGGTGGGAGGTATACAAACTAATGACATCTATACCCCCGCTGTCGCAGCCACGATGGAGGACTTTGTAGAGATGACAAATCTAGAAGACATATTGATGACCGAGCATCAATCATTGTCAAATGCTCAAGTGAAGGACCTCATCTCTCATAAGGTTGATAAATACATGTACGGGACTCTTACAACAGTTCAAGACCAGGCTGTCCAAATTCTCACAGACTTCAACAATCATTTGAAGTCACATGTTGACAAGGTGGACTCTGAATTAAGGAGAATATGCAGATTGAAACTGGAGGAGCTGAGCAAGAAGATGGATGACGATCGATCTGCTGCAGAGGAGAGGAAGGCACAGATCGATCAGACCCTATTCACAATTGAGCTCAAAGTCAAAGAGATGTACAAGATTGTGACTGACTTCACTCAGAAAGAAAAAGACATGGTTCATACCATTGTCAAGGAACAAACTGATGGCATAGCAGCTGATGTGCTCAAAGAAGCAAATGCAGAAACAAGGGCCATGTTCAGAAAATTTGAATCAGATGGCAAAAATTTTGTTGAGAAAAAGTTAAGCGATCTGCGCTACCCAACAAAGACTATGATCGATGCCTTCTTCGATGAAATTGCAATTATCAAAATAGACCAAGAAGGGTACAAGGAAGATCTGCTCAAAACCAGAGCCTCACTAGAGAAGAAAATCGATGATTCCAACTTAAACATCAACGCTCTGTTGACACAAAAGATCGATTCTGCGAAAGAAATGAAGGACTTAAAAGAAGAGGTCATCTCCCTTAAGGCACTCATCCAGATGTATGTTGATGATGTCGAAAAGGGGGAAGGACCTAGGAAAGAGAAAAAGTCATCTGTTGCAAAGGGGAAGTTGCAATCATCTGGTGCTGCGGATGAAAGGGAGAAGGCTCAACCTGAGCAGCAGATAGCACCAGAAACTTCCAGCCCACCATCTGCTCCATCATCTGCTCCATCTGCTCAAATTGCTCAAATTCAGAAAGAAGAGATCTAGATCGAGCCAATCTCAACCCCTAAAGAGAAAGAAGAGATCTGGATCCAGTTGGTTCTCGTCTGCTCCAATCAGAACATCAAAGTTTAAAGAAAGAGAGACCAACTGGGTCCCAGAGAACCTAAGAGAAGGATGGGAAGGACTTCGCTATGGCTTCATAATGTGCCGTTACTTTCTCAAAGAGCCAGCATACAGCGAGGGGACACCCAATGAGGCATTTCAACTCTACCTGGACCTGAATGATGCGAGAGATCTGGTAGAAGAAATAAGAAAGGCTGCAACAAGGGCAAAAATTCAAATTACTGCCCCGGAGAGGGAGTTCAGAACTTGCCCCACCATACCAGGCACTGATCTCCCAGATAAAACTTTTCTGCTCACTTTCATAAACCAACTGGCAGAAAATAGGGGATAGAAGATAAACTTTGAAGACCCAGATTACATAAGGGTAAGAGAGGGGGTATATGAGAGCGTACAGCTCATATCCGACGAGACAAGGGCGAAGATGAAGAAACAACAAGAGGAGAGAAGGAAGAGCAGATAGTTATACTTTTCATATCATTATGATCTGTAATTCCTATTTTTGCCTTGATGAACTATAATCTGTCTTGCCTCTTATATATGAAGTTCATTGAGTTTCTGATGACAACTTCCTATTGTCCAGAACATATATAAACTGCTTTAATCGTTACAACTTAATAACGAAACATAATCAATCTGGTCATCAAACCAGATCACTCTCAAAAGAGTTATTAGGACATACTTGTAAAGTGTGGTTTCGACATCATCAAAAAGGGGGAAATTGTTGGGAACCCTAATATATTTTTGGTTTTGATGATGACTCTTTGAAACACACTTAGTTCTTAAACTGCTCTACGTGTAAAGCAGATCACTACATTTAAAGTGAATGCTGTTAGAGAACAGATTAGGAGATGACTTAACATGTAAAGGAATTATTCCTATAGAAGTCATTTCTATAAATAGCATAGGATGAAGGCCAAGACTTTATGTCAAGAAGGAATCGATCTGCTGTAACAGACAGCGACCAGATCGTTGCTTACAGCCTAGCACCAGATCGATATAGTCATGAAGCCTCCAGATGACATCATCCTACGCATCATACCATCTTGCCACGTCAAAATTAAAGTTCATCCAACAGGGATTGGAAAGAGAATCTTCGGCTGTCACAAAGAAGGAAAGAAGACTGTTAGCAATCTGCTTTCCATAACTTGAAGATTGAGTCAACGTTCTGTACGTGGCAAGAACAGATATGATGGATATCATTGATTGGCAATCTACAATCTATCTCATACCAATCAACAACGGCTAGAATTTTAATTCAATACCTATATATATTTGGAGCCATGGTCTAGAGAGAGTACAACGCGCACGCAAGCTATATTGACAACTTACTCTCAAACAATCTGTGATCCAGAACTAAGAGCTTCAAACTGTGATACTACATCACACCAACCCAACCTCGATTCAAGTCTATCTTATCGAGAGAAAGGAGATCACCCTGCTAGCTAGTAGTTTTCTAGTGGTAACGTAGTGGTAATCTGTTGTAAAGGGACACGACCCTTATTTCGTGCATAAGTATCTCTCTAGCATTGATTGATACTCGTGACTCGTTCTCCACGAGTATAAACAAGCAGAGTATCCTAGTAGTGGATAATCTGGTCTAGATTGGACCAGATCGTGGACGTATGGATTTCCCAAACCACGTTAAACAACTGTGTTCTTTATATTTCTGCATATTTACTTTCAGTTGTTTATTATTCTAACCATCTGCACTATCATACAATCTGCATCTCAATCAATCTGCTTAATGATCTGATTTATTCTTAAGGTTTTCTTAATAAGAGCTGTTGGGAACCCTAAGATTAGTGTTGATGATGGTCTCTCGAAACACACTTAGCTGGTCTTTATGTTTAACCTGTTCCTCGTGTAAAACCAGATCCTATAGATAAAGTGATTTCTGTTTTGGAACAGATTAGGAGATGACTTAAAATGTAAAGGAGTTGTTCCTATAGAAGTCATTCTCAAACTTAGAATAGGATGAAGGTCAAGACTTCACACTTAAAGGAATCGATCTGCTGTAACAGACAGCGACCAGATCGGAGACCAGATCGATGACCAGATCGATGCCTACAGCGATGCACCAGAGCGATTGAGCCATCAAGTCATTAGCTGACATCATCCTACACATCATATACACTTGCCACGTCAAGATCAAGGTCCATCCAACAGGGTTTGGAAAGAAGATCTACGACTTAATCATATAAGGAAAGAGACCGTTAACAATCTGATTTCCATAAATCAAAGATTGAGTCAACCTTTCCCATATGGCAAGAACAGATATGATGGAAACCATTGATTGGCAATATACCATCTATCTCACGCCAATCAACAAACGGCTAGAATTTAAAATTCAAAGCCTATATAGTTGAAGACAACAATCTGGAAACAATGAGAGAACACGCACGAACTATACTGCAATTATCCTTCAAGCACTCTGCATTCCAGACTTAGAGCTTCAACATTCTGTGATTCTACATCACACCAACCACCTCGATTCAAGTCTGTCTTGTCGAGAGAAAGGAGATCACCCTGCTAGCTAGTAGTTTTCTAGTGGTAACGTAGAGGTAATCTGTTGTAAAGGGACACGACCCTTCATTCGTGCATAAGTATCACTCTAGTTGTGATTGGTACTTGTGACTCGTTCTCCACGAGTATAAAGAAGCAGAGTATCCTAGTAGTGGATAATCTGGTCTAGTTTTGACCAGATCGTGGACGTAGGGATTTCCCGAACCACGTTAAACACTCTGTGCTTTACATTCCTGCATTCCTTATTATCTGTTGTTTATTATTCTAACCCTCTGCACTATCATATAATCTGCATTCTCAAACAATCTGCTTAATCGATCTGATTAACTCCTTAAGGTTTTTCTAAACAAGAGCATACACTAAATCCACCATTATTCCGCACTCACTCTACACTCAGGAGGTAATAAGATCACTCTTATTATCTGTTAGGTGTTTACACTTAGAGAGTAATCTGTTTGGACTAAACCAGCTACTGATCTGTATATCGATCTGGTCAGTCATTCCAAGCAATCTCTTGTATAGAATAGCTTGAGCTCTCTAATAAAACGTCAAGTAAACTGAAAAGTTAGTATTTGGTGTATTCCCCCCCCCCATACACCAAACCTTGCTCTTTCGGGACCAACAAGAGCACCCATTAAATCCACCATTTTTCCGCACACACAATACTCAAAAAGTAATAAGATCACTCTTATTATTGACTAAGTATTTACACTAGAGAGCAATCTGTCTGGACTAATCTGGTAATGATCTGAGTATCAATCTGGTTAGTCATCTGCCGAGCAATTTCTTAAATAAGAATAGCTTGAACTCTCTGATAATTTAACTAGTAAACTGAAAAGTTT